>JAFBJS010000633.1:239522-323382 GCA_016785265.1 Paraplagusia blochii | reverse complement strand
GTTATACTAATCCACACAGGTACAAACAGTAGGGAGTCATTTATGAAGAAAAAAAATGCAGAAAATTAAGAAACTGTGTTTGGCTTTAAATACAGGCGTCACTAATAAGGTAACTGTGTGGTTGTACAAAGACAACCTGTTGACTCTGGATACAGGTAATTATGTTTTTCTACATATTTTTGACCCTGATTACCTTTTAATCACAGACATTATCATTCCTGCTTGAGTGTAGTTTTATCTATTTGGTTTGGGTCTCTTTCCTTTTTTCTTTCTTTCTTTCTTTCTTTCCTTCTTTCTTTCTCTCTCTCTCTTCTTCCCTCCTCTATATCCATCCTTCTCTCTGAGGAGCCTTCAGAACAAACACCCATGCTATTTATACACCGATATCCTCATTGGCATGGCAACTACGCGCTGTTTGTCGACACAACATGTAGGTTTGAAGCGCGTGTCCTCCTTCACTTCCCCTAAACAAAAACTGTAATCTGGAAGTAATTAAGTTTTTTTTGAGCACATTAAGAAGATGTTTTCATCTAATGCTGCTGCTTGAAACTAGGCAGAAGAACAATTGGTTTGGTTTGGAATAGTTTCAGTATCTTTTACGCCTTCTTCTTGTTTTCCATTCAGCTTGTCCATTTTTTTTCCAGGGGTTGGACGACAGGGGCGACTCAACTATTTCATTTTATTGTCATTTAATGTTATTATCATCTTTGATTTGTCCAAAGTTTTACACCAGTTGCCATTCCTGACGCAACCTTCAACATTAATCTGGGTTTGGGACTGGCACTAGAAACACACTGGCTTGTTCTCCTTAGTGGCTGGTTTGGTATCTCTTACATATTTCCAATAAATCACATTTAAGACTAGTTGTATGAGCAAAATGCAAAAATATCCTCTAAATAAAACTAAGCCGCTGATGGGTAACAGACTAGGTTGAATCAACTCCTGCAACACCAACCGAAAGTGAAACTGGATTTCCGGGGCTCTACCTATTGATCGTATCAACTGGAGAGCTTGAAGTTTGGCATTTCAACAAAAACTCCTATAGCCTTCTCACTGGAATTTAATGAAGAGAATAAAACAGTATTATTATCACCAAGGAATCACAAAGTTCTTGGATGAACATCTTTTAAACTCTTTTAAACCCAACAGCCCAGTTTAATCAGTCCATTCTTTAATAGCTCCGTAATAAACACCATCGACAAGGAAAGAATCCAAGTTCACGTTGTCATCTTTGGTAAATTTGACAGATTTTGATTTTGTTGTGTTTATATCAGGTTTCCCTGCACTTAAATAGAACAGAGGCCTCTGTTGGTGAAACTCCTGAAGGTTAAAACTACACAAATACAACAGCAAACAAACCCAAAAACACAGAAAACCTCAGGGGACATTTGGCCAAAAATGGAAGAGAATGTAATGTTTTATTTTTAGTCAGTGTCACTTCATTGAAAAATAGTATCTTTCATAATAAGAAACAACTCAGATGCCAAGATATAGGACAATGTTATATTATGTTTAAAGATTTAATTCTTTCTCAGTAGAGAGCACTCGTCAAAATGCTTTATGTCTTATTTGGCCGGTTCAGAGCAGCAGAGCTGCAGGACATTTAAAGATAGGAGAATATACAATCTGGGAGTTCCCACTCCTGAGGCAATCAACTGGCAGCGCAGTATTTTCATCTCTAGTAAACTCGGTTTACTACAGAGGACCACAATTACTACAGTTATTGTAGTAAGAAAAGGATATGTCCCAAGGTCACTGGGCGAACTAGGCCTGCAGTAGGACACTGAGATGGAACATCTGCTTGGAAACATCAAACTAGGTCATTTGACCATGACACATTTACTGTAGGATCCTGTGTTCAAAATAAAAACTGTAAAAAAAAAAAATGTATATATTTTATTTTGTTAATGATATGACTTAATGTTTGGATCAAATATTTTACCCCCGCCCCCATATTCTCTGTTTACTGAGCCCCTGCATACAAACGTAAGCTGAGAAATAGGGTTTAAGTCAGGGGTCTCAAACTTGCGGCCCATGGACCATTTGTGGCCCATGGAACGATATTTTTTGGCCCCTCACCTTGATGTGAAAGTTGAATTATCATTATATTTTATAGATTTGTTCTCCACAGTTTATGGTAAATCCTGGTCCGCAGTGTCCCTCTGGTTCAGTGTTGTATTACACAGATTTGTGTTTGAGACCTCTGGTCTAATTCATCATTTTTGTGTAATTTTGTCTAATCACGTTTTACTTTCTATTTGTTTACTACTGACTACTTCTACTATTACACTAATGAGGCAGCATGGAACCATGGGTGGAGCCGCGTGCAGGTCGGTGTGCGTGTGTGTAATGGGAAGCTAAGCAGAAACTATCGTAGGATTACACTCTGACCTACCTTGTTTGGCTAATGCTTGTGTTGCTACCAACAACATCCGCAGTGTTACTCGAGGTACAAAGGAAACTTGACTCTCTAGGTATTTACAGCACACAATGGTGTGAGCACTAGTGTGTGTTTTTGTTATATATCTATACGTCTCTACAAAACGCCATAATGCATTAGGGTGATTTACATTTTTGTTCCTGCAGCAAGAAGAGCACTCCACATCCCATGGTCAGTTATGTACACGTTTTTATATGCAAATCTGTTTTTGTAATATGGAGATGGGTGCAAAAAAAATCTCACCAAGCAAATGAGAATAATACTAACCTTTTACTGTATCTCTGTAGGCTTTTTTCCACAATCAAAATAAGTCGTTATAACCTGTTATTAAGTAAATATGTTTGTGGTACTATTCACGTTAAAGTTCTTATCTGGCTTCTACTTCTGGTCACACACCCAACCTACATCAGTCGAACCTCAGAATCTCACACACTCAGTAAGTCAACAGCTGACCAGCGGATCTAAGAATCACAATCTGAGAAACAGCTTTCAGTTTTCAATACTAAAGAAAAAGTTTAATATATAATCAGTTTCCCATAGATTCAGTGTAATACAACACTGAACCAGAAGGAGGCTGTGGACCAGGGTTTGGAGAACTATAGGATTTACCATAAAATGTGAAGAACAAATCTATAAAATATAAAACTTACCATATATTTACTGGTTAAGCCCACAATGTTACAGAACAGTACATCAAACTTTGAAAATACATTTACTGTGATGACGTACAGTTCAGATCATTACAGTTGTATCATAATCAGACCATAAAAGTGAATAGTGCAATGAAGCAAAGTCTCCATTGCAATAAATTGATCCTAGTAAAAAAATCTTGTGGGCCACACTTCAACTTTCACATCATGGTGGTGGCCACAAAATATCGCTCCACGGGCAATAAATGGCCCCACGGGCCGCAAGTTTGAGAGCCATAGCCGCTTCTAGACGTCATTTTTGTTGGACGTTAACTAGGTTCTCAGGCTCAGTTTAGTGACGTCACTCACGGACCCTTGTGGGGTCACTGCCGTGTGATTGGCTGCAAAAGGGTGAGACTTCTGATTGGCTGGTGACGGACTGACATAGCAAAATTACGTATTATGTGAATAACGTATAAAATTGTGTAAGACGAGTCTCAAAAATAAAACTTTTTGTGCGCGTAGTTACACAAAATTCAAAGCATGATTTGCAGGCTTGTACGTCAATCCACAACCGTAGTTTGAAGAATTCACAAACGTATTTTGATGTGTGAAGCGCTGTTTCTTCTCAGAACAGCTTCACAGATTCTTACTTAAGCGTGTGTTCTTTTTTAGACTATTCTGACTCCATAGATAACAGACAACACAATCTGTAAACCACTGCAAATTCCACTGTCTAACATGGGTGTTTTACAAACTTAGTGGTACCAGAAAAGATAAAAGCAATTCTGATAAAAATGCTTTGGTTAAAGTATTTTCTTTCCCAATACTGAAGAAAGTGCAAGCCATGGGTTCACTGACAACATGACCAAAGCACTAACTAACATGGCCAACATTGGGTTTGTTCACCCCAGTCTACAGAGCAGCCTGTCATTCTTCAAGTATACGTGGGTTATAATTTGGATGCGAGTGAGTGAAGGCCTACAACTGTACTTTATTTAAAGCCTTTTACAAGTCTCTGAGCCGAGAGACACAAGACGAGAAATTCTTAAACATGAACTTTCTTTCTAAACATGAACAACCTTTTTGTGCCACGGACCGGTTAAATGTCTGGTACTTTTTTCAAGAACCGTTTGTTAAGTTGTGGCAGATATATAAAAAATTAAATGCCTGTTTTTCTTTTATATTTCATGAAATCTTCCTACCCAAATTAACTGAACAGGGGTATCCTGAGTGCACACAGCCTATAATTTCCTCCTACCAGACCCATATAAAAGGTTAGTATCTTGTATCAACTGCTCATCATTGAAAAGAGTCTAAATCTATCTGAGTCATTTTGAGTTTTTTGTTCTTGTTACTTGGAAAATATTTCCTAATCAACTATAGTTGCATAATTGGTGTTGAAATCCTGGCCATTCTATTGTTAAGAGTATGGGTTTGGAAAAAGTGTGAGTAATAAAGTGTGAGACAGCTAAGGACAAGAAAAGGCACTATTTCTCTGCGGTCCTACAACAATTCACCTACGGTCTGGTACTGGTCCCCGGCCCAGTGTTTGGGGACCACTGCTTTAGAAGACTGGGGATAGGGTAAAAAATACACTTTCTCCCGGTTGTGGAACTCACTTCATTTCACTTATCCTTGGAAATATAACAAGTACACCACAGTATCTGATGAGCTTGCTCTTTTTCACTGCTTGTAAATACAGGTCCCTGCCGTCTTAACATCCCCTGACAACCTTGATAGTATTGCATCAGCTGGAAATATACAATGACAGTCAACGGTCGTAGTAAAGTAGTAAAAGCCAGTGAAGGTACTGAGACCTGTGAAGGTAGAAAACAACACAAATGAACGCAGCAGGCAACGAGACATCGCAAATAATCAACCTCTAAGGAAAATCTGCAGTGGGCTGTCTTTGAAAAATTGACTCCATTATCATGCAGAGGTTAAATGAGCGTCTCTTAATATCATTATTCCTCCTGTGACATAATAACAGCAGGTAAATGCCATGATGTGTGGAAAATACTAGAACCCTGACGTGATGTCAAACCATCTGGGCCGTGGTTGATGGAGCTGAAACATTAGTGTGACAGTCGTAATGCAGAACATGACAGCACAAGCTGCCACCTCAGGGAATTACACAGCATTCCATGGTTGGACCACACTAATGCGCCGAGTTTGGAGATATTGGAGTCACAAGGAGACTTGTTTTGATCTTTGAAGCTGGACGAAGCCAACACAGGAATACAGTGGAGATACAAAGTTCTGACTTTAAAATGAAGAGTTCCTTAATGAACAAATGTAATTCAATTACATTGATTGTAAGAGAGAAGAAATTATTTACATGGATGCATAGTATTTTCCCTTTAATAGATGGACTGTATATTATGGTTGAAACCCATAATATACAGTCCATATATTAACCCATAGTTAAGTGGTTATCACATTCAACTCCAGTTCAAAACCGGGCAAAAACAACCTTGGGCGGTTGGTGGTCTAGTGGTTAAGGATACAGACTTGGGTCTACAAGGTCCTTGGTTCGAGTCCCCCTACTGCCAAGTTACCGCTGAGCATGTCATGTATTGTCCCCACCCACTGTTCCCTGGGCCTTGGCCCAGCCAGCTGCCCCCTGCTCACTATGGTGACTCCTGAAGGTTATTAATAAAGTTGTTGAAGGATATTTATAAAGTTCTAAAAATAAAAATAATAAAAATGTAATTGCTGGTATTATATTCAAATAATTGATATTATATTGCACAGTTGCACGGTACATACCTGCCAATAAAGTGACTTTTGGATAGATTAACACTCTGTGCTGAAATTCATTCACTATCTAAAATGTGCCGTACGCGGAGAAGTGAATGTCTGTCTATTGGTCCCATGATTGGCAGATCTTCTTGAAGAAATCGTGAGGGAATTGTTTATTAGTCTGCAATGATTTTGGTTCTAATGGAAAAGTAAGTTTCTGGTTTATTTACAACTAAACCTGGTACAGAAAATAACAAATATCTAGACTGGCATCTGGATTTCAAGGTGAAATATGCATCCTTTATTTTTCACTCAGCCAATAGTTATGGCAAAGACCTCATAAATTGCGTTGAGACTTTAACCCAGGCTTAAGACGTAAAGCTGTGAGAATCCAGGTGTTTTACCAAACAGTGTATAAAAAATATAAATACCAAAATGTGTTCAAACACACACTTTGGAAGACATTAATATAAAGAGGCCTGCATGGCAAGTGATCGCACCACCTACAAAAGGGGCAAATAATTTAAATTAATTAAAAACTGAATTAAATATGAAGGGTAAAAGGACGGCAAACAGTGGTGCGAGAGAGACGCATGGTCTCCCACAACAATGAGACAGGAAGACAGGCAGCAGCAATCACAGCTGGGGAAGAGAAGCCGTCCTGCATTCCTGAAATATTCTACAAAAATGGAATCAAGAAGAAACTATGCAAAGAATTATACGACATAGTCTTCAGTCATTCAATAGTAAGTGAAGGATCAATCAACTGGCAGAAACAAATTAAAGAATTTATTATGAAAAGTGCAAAGATTTAAATTTGTAAACATGAGAATTTGATTTTTTTTCCCGCAATTTATCCTTGTAGTGGTGAAAATGAATAAATAAGTCAGAATTGGACATTTATTTATAAAACCCTGTAGTGTAAAATATAATGCAAAACATATGGCTTTTATTAAATATTGATAGTTTTTGAGAAAACTGAGAAACGGTGGAGTTGAAGTGACACTTCAGGAGTCACTGACATTGTATAGTTGAATCTAGTCATGGGCCAGACTGCAAAATTTGACAGGCCAGGACTGGGCCACGGGCCATAGGTTGAATGTGACTGAACTGAAATTATTCAGGTGGAAACTTGTGTCATAACAGACTTTCAAAAATATACAACACAAACAAAGACTAGTCAATGTCATTTCAACTTAGTAATACCTTGTTCTTGCCAAGTCCTACTAATAAACATATCAATGCATCGGACTCAACGTTACGTGTCAGAAGCAGATGTCATGCACCACAGGACATTGACTCAACACAACACTATACTTTGTTTGCATGTTTGCTCGACTGAGTCACAATTGACAAAACTGGGGCACACACATATCGGTTGGCAGAAAGATTAGCTGAAGATAAAAAAGTGAAAATAGGAATAAAAATATAACAATTCCACAAATTTTAGGACTGGTGAGAAAAGACTTCAGGATATCCAGAGTGGAATCCTCTCTCCAAGAACTCCTCTACTTTACCCCACGGTCCTGTGATGTCTGTGGTTGTCCTCCAGTCGGACGGGTCAGGGCCTCAATCCCAGGCTTGACTAGTTCAGTTTCCCCCAAAGTGTTCACTGTGGTCACATCTATTACAGGTGTTAAACGTATGCGACCTAATTTACAATTTGGTCAAGAGTTAGTTTGTTCAGGTTCAATTCAACAGTTCAGACAATTCCAGGTGAAGGAACAGTAACATGTTAAAGGGAAATTAAACAAACTATGTTGGAAATCCCAAAACCAATGAACAGGAGGTTTTGTAGAGACACAGTCAAGACTTCACGGCACTACACTGTATCCCTCCTAGTAGCCCTGCAGGCCACACTGTAAAAGGAACTTTGTGACTTACATGAACTTATATGCATTATATGAACTATTGGGTGAATGGAATCTAGTGATTTGAAGCGGGTCATTGTGACACCGTGATTCACTCCCTCACTGTTCACTACATTTTAATCCATCACCAAAGTGAACAGTGAGCAGCTTTAAAGGCCGGGGGAGCAGTGAGTGGGGACCAGTGCCATGCTCAGTGGAATCCTGGCAGCTGGTGGAATCAAACCTGGAACACTCTGGACCCAAGACTGGTTTCTTAACCACTAGGCCACTACTGCCATGGCGTTCTACTGTATGCTGCTCACCGCTGATGCCCTGATCATAGACCCCGCCTTTAGTTTGGTCAGATCATTGTAGTGATCCTATCAAGTTGGACCTTTGGATCTTAACACTGACATAATGTTTTACTGACGTAGTATCAGATTCTTGGACTGTACCAAGAGTAAATGATCCATAAATATACTACTGTTAATATATTTAGTGCACTCCACTATCTTTTATGTATATATATATATATATATATATATATTATATATATATATATGATTACATTTTTTTAATGGCTCCGATGCCCATTGTTTCAGTAGTATTATTCTCTGGACACTGAAGTTAAAAGGTAATAGATAATAGGGAGTTCACAGCACAACCTGAGGGGGTCACTAGTGTACGTCACGGAGCACGGCGGCACTGGCAGGTTCCTGCTGGCAACACAGGTGCTCACATGCACACACTCCTCACCGATACACAGATACTTGGCTGGAGTACAGCTTCGCCCCTCCCTGCTTCACTAACACTCCCCTCCCTCCACCTCTCTCTCTACAGACACACACACACACACAGACACACACAGACAGCGTGCAGGTGCTCACACTGCCCCGCCAGCTGTCCCTGGAGATCCTGCTATAAGATCTGATGACCAAGACTGAGAGGACGAAAAGGAGAAGAGAAATTACAAGAAAGAGGACGGAGCAGATTCCAACATGGTGTGTGTCTGCGTGTGTGTGTAAAGTCATTTCTCACTTCCACCATGCCGCTGCACTGCCCTTAACCCAAATAAAGTCCAGTTATCTTTGTTTAACCTTGACTGCTACAGTGCTGCGGGCCAACGCATGGATGTGCGTGCGTGCACGCCGTCCTTCATTCTTGGACACAGCAGCAGCAGCAGCAGCAGCAGCAGCTATCATTCTGTAAACTGACCAAGAAACAAAAACAAATCAGAGGAATTCCGTCGCAGTTCTCACCGGCCTTGGTTGGTGTTTTTGTTTTCTGGTTTCCAGCGACTTTGACGGCTTGTCGTCGGATCGCCTCGGCGGAATGACGCGTCAAATTCCTACAGGAGACTGACAACCAGTTACATAACCAAGGCCACGGGGTCAGAGCAGCAAACACAGCGTAGCCACACCCTCGCCCGGTGTTAACATTCCACTCTGAGCCTCAGTGTCACTGCTTGACAAGCTGAAGATGTGCAGCGCAGCTCGGCTGTCTGCAGGGTCCAGACATGTCTGGTGTCTAATGCAGTGTCTCCTCTCTGCTCGGGCACACTAATGAGCCTCAACACCACACAGATTGGAGTTTAGAAAAAAGTACTCACCAAGTGAAAAAGTAAAATCGGGTCAATACATTTTTTTTCCCAAATTTACCTTGTTTTGTTTTTACTCCCAGAGGTAGTGTCTCCAAAGACATGCAGGCACAAACCCGTGGTTTATACATGGTCTTGTCACACCAGGGACAAGGACAGTTTGGGAGAATACCCCAGAGTCCGTGCAGAATCTGGGATGCAAACCATAAGTTCTAGTGAGTAGTAACCAAACAATGCCTCCAACTCCTGTAGATTCAGCGTTGACATCAAACACGGCTCTATTTTTAAACCCTCCTGCTCCCATGAGGTAACCGTTGCAGCCAATCAGACGAGTCCAAGCATTAAGAAAACAGCGTTGTTTTATATGATGACCTACACAGAATAATTAAAAAATTACAGCATAGAGGAAACAAAGAGGGAGGAGGAGGTGGCGGTGCAGGCTGGCTGCTGTACTTCAGTGCGTATTCATTGTGTTCTTGTGGAGAAACATGCTGCAGTGGCTGGTGGCGGTTTTTTAGGCTGGGTGTTATTCACAGGAATGGGCACCATGGGGATACAAACTGCTACAAGGTCACGCAGAGATTTTCATTCTTGTGGAGGGCTGGAAAAAATAAAACGTCGGCCTACACTAACTCACACAGATTTGAGTTAAGAGTTCTGTGGCCTAAAAGCTGCAAAACTTCAACAGAGTGAGGCCGGGAAAAAGAAACAAAGTGTTGTCCATTTACCCAGGTTTGTAATTTGTTTTTACCGCGGGATGGCTCCAGAGGACACTCTGGATTGGTATTAGTCCAATAATTGGTCAGGATGTAGCACTGAAGTTTGAAACAGTAGCATGTGTCAGGTTTAGGCAAAATCTTTGACTCACTGGACAAAAATTGGACACAGAGGTCAGATTCAGATCATCCATAGCAACTAAGAAAAATGACACAGAAAAGTCATGCATAAGGGCTGAAAAGCTCTAAGCCACACATGTCAAACTTAGGCCCGGGGGCCAAATCTGGTCTGCAGTTTATTTATATTTGGCCTGCAGGATCATATCAAAATGGTACTACAGTTGGCCCACCAGTATATTCAGTAGGCCATTAATACAGGCAGGAATTGTAGTAATATTGATGCAAGGTCTTTGTTATAGCACAGATATGTTGTTTGTTACGAATAAAGTCAAATACCACTGATGTGAGTTTTTCATTTCTCATGTGTCGATAATTTCGTCAACAGCGTCTCAAAAATCAACATTCTTCACGGGTGGCACTTGAAGATGGGCAGGCAGTTGCTTGGAGTTCCTGCCACAAGAGGGCAATAATTTCATAATTTTGAAAAGAAAATGTCATCTTTTTTGTCATTTACATATGTGTATACATATATATATATATTAGACTAGTAGTGGAGAGCAGAATGTCCTGGATTCCATTCCCAGAGTTACTATGAGCCTCATCATGTTAATCCTCCTCTCTGCTAATCTTTATCTTACTTTAGATTAAGGTGCCTTATAAGTGTGTAAATGTAAATATTTCATAGTGATTAATAATAATAATAAAAAAGTGTCTTGACATTGAGAAAACAACCAAGATGTTGGAACTACTTCAAGGATTTCAAGTGCCGGTACAAAAACCGGCGTTCTGTCCCTTGTGGCCAAAAATATGTGAACACAGCGAGCCATATATTTTCTTATATTATTGATATATTGCACCTGTAGAGGCAATATTTTTAAGTAAGGACTAGTTCCGCTCTGACTGATGTGTCCCTAAGTGTACACGGGTATGTATGTGTTTTATAGACTGTACTGTACACACACACACAGACACACAAACTCACAGAGAGACACAAAGGTAGTCTGAGGTTGTGGAGTTCTACCTGCAATCTTTTATGACATACACTGTACCAAAACCCTCTGCCTGCTACTCCTTCACATAATAAAGCTACACTACTCACACGCGTGTGTGTACTCACACACACCCAGGAGTGCCCCCAGTGTCTATACATGATTAAAAGCCTGAAAGTGGGGCAGGCAGGCAGGCAGGCAGGCAGGCACACACTTCTGACTGTGTGGAAACTGCTGCAGTTTCTTTCAGCTTCACACACACACACACACACACGCTCACACTTGCACGCCACACGTCAGATCGCGTGTGCACAGCCAGCACGCACACCCTCACACACTCACATGTTTACAACCCACATAGCATCAGTTCAATAACTCAGTGACTCCCCTGATGAAACAGCAGGGGAGAAAAAAGGAGGAGAGCCGACAAATTATAGTGTTGGTGAGACAGGAGACGACTTTTTTAAAATATACCTCGTCTCCTCCCTGTATATCATCTCCCCATAAAACAAGATGCACTGACAGCATAATGAACAGATTTTATTTATATATTTTTTCCATGCAATAGTCTACGGGATTTCCAAAAACTGAAGACAAACCCGGCTTTAAAAAGGGAGTTTGTTGTCCAAAACACACGCCCCAAAAATGTAATTAGCATCAATGAAAGGCTTTGTTGAACGGACACAAGGCATCAGCTTTTATTTCAGCCGAGGACAATAAGGCTTTACTGCATGCCATTACGCATTTCAAAAAAAAAAAACAGCTTACATGAAGCATTTGTGCGCTGCGCAAATTAAACAAGCCATTTACAGGACTGGGAAGAATACAGTACATCCAAGTGAGAGGCTTCATTAAGGCCGGATTCACTGTCCTTGACGTGACCTTGTCTTGATTTTTGTGCACTGTTGCACAACCGACGCTGAACAAAGAGGGTGCAACCCCGGTCCTGAAGCTACTGATGTCTGCCTATCACCAGAATGTTGCACTGGTGACCCCTGAACTTTTCAGAGAAAACATCAACACTGAAGCCAAAATAGCTCTTGTAGAATTGGAAATGTCACTTTGCTTTTTCCAGGTACTCTGAACTGCAAATATTTTATCTGGATACGCAAAAACAAATATACCTCCTGTGTTTCTAACAAGTGGTTTCTGCCTGTGAGGATTCTGAGTTGTATGGGTCATGTTCAAACATTTCACCCTCTTGGGTCAGAGGTGGAACCTTCTTAGAGAAGATACAAGTTGGTGAATGATTCCTTGGGGGGAATTTTTCTGATCATTAGAATTTATCAGTTATGTGAAAGAAAAAGGATATTTTTTAATTCCTCCCTCAACTGCATCCATCAATCTCCTCTTTGTCTCCTACCTGGTAGCTCCATCTCTAGGATCATTCCTCTACCAATGTAGAAACCATCTCAATCTGTCTTCTCTAGCTTCTTTTTCTCCAAACCTTCCTGTCTGTGTTGTTAAAAAAAAAAACTCAAAACACCTTATATGACCTGAAGTATTTTTTCTGCACCAAAAAAGGAACTCCCTGGGTAAATTTCATTCTTCTCACGGGGTCTAAGGCTTGAAATGTGACTTGTTTTAAGGTTGTAGGTTTTACCAAGCAAAATTTGTGATCGTTCCTGAAATTATGGCTAATGGCTAAAGTCCGAAAAATTATAATGTCTAGTGTCCTGTGAAATGAAGATCCCAGCATGTTTTTTTAATCACATCTGCAAATGTAAAGAGTTCCTTTGGTGAGCCACAGCTCACACTGGCTCCTAAAAAATGCACAGCAGCCTTTGGTGAACAATTTGTTTTTAAACCTGCTGCACAACTTATTTTTAAGATTTTTCTAAAACACTGCCATCAATTTAACCAAGCAAGGTACCAGGTCAAATGATAAATTCCTCTGCACAGTTGGAGCAAAGACAACCCAGCCGTAGTGCCACTGATGGAGTCTAATCATGAGCGGTGCCTGGTCCACTGGGGAGAGAAATTCTACCAAAGGTTAAAAAGAGAAAACCTGCAGAGCCTGCAGTTTCCCAGCAGCCTTGTGCAAAGTTTCAGAGAATAGATCAGTGTGTGTTGTCCGTGTTGTTAGTGGTGGATTATGGAAACACTTTTGCAACGTGGACCTTTGACCGCCTGTGTGTCTAGTGTTGGATTGCCTACTGTATTTCAACACCACACAATAAACTAAAACGGAGATGCTACGCCGTAGATGATCAGTTCCAAGAGCTGCTTTTATGAAACACAGATGGCCTGAGGGTCATGTTGATAAAGAATAGACGAGCTGTCAGGTCAACAGATAATTATGGGGTAACACTCGCGCTGCTTCCACTGAAAGAAGCAAAAACAAGCTTCTGGGGAAATTCATTTTTAAACATCAGAAATTGTCCGTGCGATTCATACAGAAGGGAATTTACAGATCCGGTCCAACCGATTACCGAGCCCAGCTTGGACTCACTATATTTCACACAGCTCATATGCCTGTGACAGTATTTACAAAGTGCTTGTGCAGCAGCCATTGTTAGTTGATCTATAACCTCAGTGTACCTTAAAATGCAAAAATACTGGTGCATTTCTCCTACACTTTTTAAATGCACTTGCAGGAGCAGTTGTAACGCACGCAATTTCTCCCATGGGATCAATGAAGTATATCTGGCTCTGATTCTTAAAAAAAACTATGAATAATTAAACAAAACAACATAATCTGACTCAGATGTTATTAAAATACATAGCTTAAGTCAGCAGAAATTTATACACATGCTAAAGGTATAAGTCACAGCTGTCAAACTCTGGCTCGGGGGCCAAATCTGGCTGCATTGTAATTATTTTTGGCCTGTGAGATAAAATCAAATGTGTATTTATGTCCTGTCAGAATGTGTTATATTAACAATGCATGCTTTTTGTTGAAGCGCAAACATTTTGTTTTGTAAAAAAAGATTTATGTAGAAAAAAAAAGACACCCCAGTTATAAGTCACAAAAAAAAATTCACAAAAAATAATAATGATGAATGTTGCAAAAGAAGATTTTACAAGAAGACATGTGCAGAAAAAGCTGAAAAGCATTGGACTGACTATTGAATTTAATGTGAAATGTAATTTAATCAATATTTGAGAAGACAGCCCATAGGCCCAAATCAATTAAATGATAACATTTTCATCTATCTTACTGATAAAAGATTTAGCAGCTGATGTATGTTGAAAAATCCAGAAACATCCTGTACGTATTCAACAGAGGGTTTGCCCCCCCCCCCCCCCCGGCCCCCCCAACACCCCACAAACGCCCACTGGAAGTGACTGCTGACATTTTGATTGATAAAGCAATCTTTCCAACACAGTTTTGTCTAATAGGTAGAACACGGGGGGTCACATGTCATCATAGGAGGTAGCCAAAAACTATTGTACTTGCACTTGCCAATCAGCCAATCAATACGTGCCAGCAACATGCAGAGACCCAACTGTCGGTGAGTAAAGCACATGGTGGGGAGGAGAGGGGAGACTTCACATGTCCTGCTGAAGTACATGCTGAAAACAGGGCTTTTCTGGGAAGAGTCAACTGAATTTGAATCAAATGTTTTTTCCACAATTGGCAGAAACATTATCAGAACTATTCATTAGCAGTGAGGACACAGAAAAGAACCTCTAGCAGGCAAGATAGGGAGTCTTGGGTTTGATTCCCAAGGGAACCAAAAATCCCTGATAGCACTTCCGATTTGCCTGTCTGTGAGCTGGAACCACATATGTAATGGTGCCCCCAGTGGTAGCCTGTGTAAGTTGCAAAGACTAACAATGTAAATATTCCATATTTTGTGACAGATATGTTGTCCCTCTAATCACCTCATTCCTCTTATTATTATTATTTATTCAGTGAAAATACAAAAAATAGTATTTTAGAAATAAAGACTGAATTTTACAGAAAAACTTGAAGAGAATTTATTATAACTTAGGTGTTACACACGTCCACAGCTGGTCATGCACAGTTGGACATAACACATCATGTCAGAGAGCTAAATGCATTCAACTATCCATCTCATGGCAGCTGTGTATGAGGTAGTGTGGGGACAAATGTGTAGCAGAGCTAATGGCATGTCATGTACTGTTAAACCAAGAAGACTTGCTGCTCACGTCAAAAAACCCTGAGCCTAAGGCTGACAGAGACACAGAGGGAAGGCATCTTTTCTTTTTTCCTTTCCTACACAACCGATTCTCTGTTGTTGGGTGTTGGGGATAATTGGTGGTTAGGATTGAGTCGATAGGAGGTAAGACATCTCTACAAGTTTTGTAGAAGCTGCTCTGATGCAGGATGTACTCTACTATGGGAAATGACTGTGCTTTCAGAATGCACTAGTGGGCACACACTGCAGCAAATGTGACACAGAAACGCAACACTTTTATTAACTTATCTACTGCCGAGACATTAATGGAGGACGCTCTTAAAAAGTGTACAACAGCAGCATTAAAAAGAGACAATAAAAATTAAATCCAGTGATGGGGGCACTTAACTACTGTTATGTATGGCAACACTTCACAACGCCATTATTGGAGCGTTTGTATTAAATCACCGACACAGTTTGGATGATAAAACCTACAGACTTAAACACTCTGATCTACGTCAAAACCAAAATTGCGGCGCTTACAAACATCGTAAAAGGGGGCAAATATGGAGCGATTCTTGCATAAACCACAACGCATTTCCCCCAGTTTCTCTTCAAATGAAATATGGTTTTGGATGACGGTCGTAAACCACCTGAAACTCAGACATCTGGGAAGTTTTAACGTTCCTATAAGAGTAATTAAAGTTATGGAATGTACAGAAACAGTTATTTTGGTCTGATGAGAATGCCTAGTAATTTCCCTTTAGGTCAACCTTCTTCTCCTACCACAGGTATTTTCCCTGGGCAAGCCCCTGCCATGGGTACACAGCAGCCAGAGCACAGCTGCACCAAGTGTATGTGTGTGTACATACTGCAGCATAAGGACACGGGTAAAATACTATTGTGACTGAAGATTTAAATTAAGTCACTTCAGAGGAAGGATTAGAATTAAGATTAGGCCACTGTTCCCCAACCCTTGTGCCATGGACCGGTCAAATGTTTGGCAATATTTCGTCAATCTGTCTTTGAGGTGTAGTGGAAATGAAACATCCTGCGTAAAAGTAACAACTAAAATAATGTAGCGTCAAAACGTAAATTGTGTAAGTTGAGCATCATCTCTTCACCGGACCGGTACCAATTTCCTCATGCACTGGTGCAGGTCCACGACCCTGTGGTTGGGGACCACTGGATTAAGCCAATATTGACAAAAGAGTAAGGGACTAGCTAAGTATTCATGGGGTTATTTCCCAATTTCTTATTAGGATGTATTACATTATATTGACCAGGAAGACTTAAGAGGGAATCAAATCCTAAAAACAACTTTTTAATCTCACAGATTATTTATTACATGTTTTATTTGTGTATCATCACTGAGAAGGTTGCCTCCAGATGCTGCCCGAGTGATGTCTGCAACTTGGCACAACTGCTTGGCACTAATTTCTGTCACCGCTGTCTCAAAGCCATGTAAGCCAATAATTACCATCATGGCCTGGCAAAACATGTGCTGGTCAGCTCCTAGCAACCTTGGTTTGTTATGTTAGGAAGACTTGTATTGTTGATTTTACATGAGCCAGGCTCCAATTTTAGGTGCTGAACCTGGTTATGTGCATTACAATGTCTCATTATGAAGTTTGGAATCCACTTGTTGAATATAAGGGGTTAGAAATCAAATTTAGACCTAATCAAATTGTGATTTTTTTTAATTAAATAAGACGTGATATTATTATGATACTCGTGTTTTCGATCTACAACATACGTTGCCATTTATATGTATAAATGTAAGGAGCCAATAACGGAGATCTACATTTGTGGTGTGGTGGCAGATTACCTCAAGAAAAAGGAAAAGTCTTGTATCAGGCAGAAGGAGTCGGTAATAAATCCCCTGTAAGTACAGTATGTGTGGCCATAATTGTCTTTTACTGTGCTTTTCTCCTTAGACTCAGAGCAGTACAAGTGTTACCAACATCTTAAAACACGTCTGTTTAATTTATGGCTCCAATTACACTGCCCCTCCTCAGCCAACAATGTGTACAATTCCAGTTAGTTTGAAGGGAAGATTCACTGCTCGTCAATCAGTGGCTACAGGCCACTGGAGCAACTTAGTGAAAATATAACGCAAGGCTCCAGACTGTAAACATCTAGTTGCAATTTTCAGCAACTTTTGGATTGAAATTCAGTTTTAAAACCAGAAGCACAGCCCCCATAAAAGAAACATAACTCGGGCTCTTTGCTGCTGGGACCATAAATATGCTGCTTTTCAGATGATGAGGTTCAGAGATGGGTCACTTAAAGAGCTTCACCTGGATGCACTAAGTTATAATGCATGGAATGAGCGATGCACAGTGCTGGCAGTAGCGGTTAATGCTTTTGCCTAACAAAAAGTCAATCCCCTCAAGCTGGAAAAATATATGAAATACATAGTGTTAGATTGCTTCAAGTGGGCTCTCCACCTGCAGGAAGGTATGGTGTGGTGCAATGTGATTTGGGTGGCAGCTGTGGAGACTGATGCCCTGCGACCCAGCTACAAATTAGCAGATGAAAATGACTGGATGGATATAGTGTTATATTAGATATTGTATAGTAATATATAGAATAATATATTGAATAAGTATAGATATTGTAAATTTTATTAAAAGAGAATTTATATAAAGTAGAATATAATGAGTATTCCATCTTTCTAGACTGCTATTTGTTGACCAATAGGTTGGTCTTGCATTAATGCGTAAAGGCAAAAATATCTGTTTGCTATATCGCCCCCTAAAGTTAGACATTTTAATTGTCAGCTGCTGGAAAAACTGTAAGAATATTACATACATATATATATATATATATATCATGTTTCTGGTTTGAAATGTGAATCTTAAATGTGATGCCCTCTGCTAGTAACTACCGTATTTTTATCATTTAAAACCCAAAAAACATGGTGGCATGAGCAGATAGTGGATTTTAGAGCTAATTAAACTTCACCCTGATGTTAAATCATTCTATCTGCCAAACCAAGGGAGAACTGATTAAAACTCTGAGACAATTGAAAGATTTTATTGATGAATTTTACCATTGAAAATAATCTGAAGAGTGTATAAAGGCTCCCCTTTATATCATTTAGACACAGTTGCAGATATTTCAGCACACTGCTAAAAGATTTTATGAGAAAGAAATTCTATTAGGAGAAAGAGAATATTTTCTACCTCCAGTGATGATTCATTTTTACTTCTTTTTGTATGCACCACTACAAACATTCAGTCGGTGAAGTAAGAAGAATAATATGAAGCCCTTTCATCAATTATCAAGGGTTAGAGAAATGAAGGGGAAAAACAGATATTGGACTGGAGAGGCAGGAAACATCCTGGCTCAACTCTGCTGCAGTGCTTCAGCACACCTCCCTGTCTGCCTCTGCCAAATGTCCCTGCTCCAATGTCATGTGCTTACTACATAGTTAAGGAAGGGAGGGAGAAATAATAGTCAGCCACAGTCACTCAGCCAGACGTGTATCCAAAAAGGCTTCTCAGTCAGTTCGATTGCAGCCAAGTATCTAGCCTAATGTCCGGCCAGATGAAGTTGATCCAAAGCCAGGCAGCCACTCAGTCATCCATTTGAAAAAAAAGAAAAAGAAAGGAAAAAAAAAAAGAGATATGAACTGGCCAAGCCACAACTAGCAGGAAAAGAAGCCAGACAGACATCAGACAACGCCAGCAGTCCGGCCATGAAGCAGCGAGTCTCTCTATTCAGAGGACGCGACAGCTAATATCAAAGAGGGAATAGTTTCAGCCTTAGAAACACAAGTTCAAACACTGCTCGTGTTGTAAGTGCAAAGACTTGTCAGGACCTGTCACCCTCTTCCATGTCATGCCCTTGACCATCTGGTAACTCGAGCTCTTTCCATACATCAGCAGAAAAATATTTCAAAAAGGATAAGAAACAATTAAAAAGCCTCAATGAAAGGGACGGGGCATTAGGACGAATCCCACTGATACTAACCCTGTCATCTGCCATGTGCAGACTTGACATAACCATCCCAGGATGTAAACAGCTGCAATGGAAACAACCTTTGTGCCAAGATCAACACTGGTGAAGGGTGGGTTATGGTATTCCAGGGATTGTTTCTATCACTGGTCATTTTCCTGTTATTGAATTCCTTAACTTCAATGCGTATCCTCCCAGCTCCGACTTAAGAAATTGTTGTTCCACCCACCCTCTCGCCCTTCAGCGTGGGGACTTCTGACCAAAAAGGAAAAATACTTTTATAACTATAGTCATGGATTTTTCCTGCCCTCTGGTGTCTTCAGCCAAATTGATCAGGTGCTTTGAAACTTTTGTCTTATGTGAGCTTATTATCTGTGTCGTAAATATAACCCTAGGTTGTAGTATTCATCTGTCAACTCTCCATCTTATCACACTCTATCTGACTCTGTCACAGGTTGTCAGCTTATCCTTGTCCCAGGCCTGGAGCTCTGTGGGGAAGAGAAAGCCTGTAGGAGCTGACTGACTGCCAGTCTTTGTCAACCCCTCTAATCCTCTATTGCCTCTGATAAAGGGTGAGGAGGACGGGGTGGGGGTAGGAAAGGTGGGAAGAAGTACAAGTAACAGAGGGATGGAGGGGAGACGAGACAAGAGAAAATGGAGAGGAGAGGACAGCAAAGGAGAGAGAAAAAAGAAGAGGATAAGGAAGGACAGGAGAGGAGAGGACATGAACAGAATAGTAGAAGAGGAGACTACGGAAAGAGGGAGAGAGGAGGCAAGAGGAGTGATGGAGAAGAAGGAAGAACAGAAGACTGAAGAAGAGGGTAATACGGAGAAGGAATGGAGAAGAGGACAAAGGAGAACAGTTCAGTTCAGTTGAGGAGAGAAGGAGGCAGAGTAGAATAGAAAAGAGGGGGAGATGAATCCATCCCTAGTATCAAGTTATGGCCCCTGAATAAGTTTTCTGTGGCCCCTGCCTCACAACTGCCTTATTTATGGCCTGTCATAATGATCAAACAGAACAAATAAATCTTGCGACCCAGAGTTATAATACCTCACCTGAGCTATGCAGCATCATTTGCATGGCTCCTCGGTTTTTACCTGAGATGTTTTTCAAAAGTCTGCTGAGTGAAAAATAGACCCACTGCCTATTGTAGCATGTTTTCAATCTGGCGGAAACTCATTTTTTACATTTGTGTTCATACAAGAGACAAATGTTCCCCTCAGGATGATATATAAGATCCCTGCAAAATACTCCATAAGTGTGTCAGTAAAGCAAAGTCAAGCTTTCTTTCTGCACACATTACAAGAGACTTCCTGTGCCTGTGAGGGTGTGCCTCAACTGACCGGCATGCAGTCCAGATTCCTTTTCTTTTCTGTTTTTTTAGATTTTCTTGTTTTGTTTATAGTTAATATGTTATTTCATTCTTCTTCTACTCCTTTTGGCTTGTCCCTTTTCAGGAGTTGTCACAGCGAGTCAACAATTTCCATCTCACCCTGTCTTCTGTATCCTCAACTCTACCTCCATGTCCTCCCTCACTGCATCCATCAATCTCCTCTTTGTCTCCTACCTGGTAGCTCCATCTCTAGGATCATTCTTCTACCAATGTATCCACTGTCCCTCCTCTGAATATGTCCAAACCATCTCAATCTGTCTTCTCCAAACCTTCCTGTCTGTGTTGTCCCTCTAATCACCTCATTCCTGATCCTGTCCATCCGTGTCTCTCCTAAAGAGAACCTCACCATCTTTAACTCCTCCACCTTCAGCTCTGCCCCCTGTTGTCTGCCTTTTCCTAGTGTCTCTAACACATCCATCATGGGACTTTTTCCAACTTTCCAACTTTTTCCTTCACCTTAACTGTCTCTCTTCAATCACAATTCTGTCATTTTGATTAGTTGCAGATAAAAACAGGTGTGAAACACCTTCATCCTCCAGTTGTTACTTGTCTATTACATCAGTACACAGAAAATAATGCTTTTGTCCTTTCGGTGTAATGTTAATTAACTGTGATTAATCAGAATAGTTGTTTTAATTATGTTAACAATCATGATTCATTTATTCACAGCTGCCCCGCAATTAATCAGATCAGCCCTAGTTTTTACAGCACCTTTGGAAGGTGTACCAACCTTTGTAGAACGGGGTTTGTAATACAGAACATTAAACATAGAAGAAATAACTTGGAGTCTATCAGAGTGAACAGATTTCAGTCAGGTTCTCCCTCATTTAACAAGGACCTCAAATGGCCGACACTTAAAACCCTTCCCATCACAGCCAGACCTTATTTGGAATGTAATCAAATATAAATCAAGGCGGGGAGATCACAGGAGTAACATGCTGAATTAACTTCTGCGTTACGATTTCAATGAATTATCACATTTTTAACAGCAAACTCTGACACATTTGGACAAGTTTCCTGGAATGGAATTAATGCAGAGATGTGCAGAGTGAACGCTTCATGTTCCTGGTTTCTCTCCCATTGTTTACACACTACAGACATTTCAGTGTAATATCACATTTTATGGCAATCTGTTCAGCATGCAGACAGTTGTATATCATGTCAGCTTTAGTGAAAGCCATAACAGAGCCAACGTAAACACGTGACAGGCATAAGTCTCTCAGCCAGCCTCCCTTCACATGGCTATTGAGCCTTACGGAACTTATCGACCCACAGTTGTAGCACAAGGGGTGTGGGATTTAACCCCCCAGTCATTACTCTCGCTTATATTCACAGACAGATAGACAGATAGACAGATCGATAGATAGACAGATAGAAATATCTATCGATATATTGATAAAAAATGCATTTAATGCATTGCAATTACTTCATCACAAAAGATGTAATAAGCCAAATTAAATTTTAAATGCTGTGCCACTATTAATCAAAAGTCAACCACAAAGCGCTCCAACTGTATCACCATTGTACAGTGTCTGAGCAGCAGATTCCACTCTGGCCCATGACAACTCTATTGAATTCATGCGAGGACTGCAACGCAAAGCAGTATCACACAAGGAGATGTTCTTTCAGAAAAAATACTTCCATTGATCTCCTTTAAAAACAGTATTCTGTCAGTAAGCAAGTCTTTTTTTTTTCTTGTGTGTCAATGTGTGTACTCTGCAACCCAGTGAATAGAGGAGGATGAAAGAGAACGTTGAAAGGTCTGAACTCACGCCATGGTTCAACCAGACAGTTGCATCTCTTGATCTGCCCCCACGCTTTACTTTTTCACAACCGTTTTTACACACACACACACACACACACACACACACACACACACACACACAGAGTTTTGTTTTGTTAAATCTTCCTATGCCACCACTTCCCTGTGTCTCCTTCCTGTTGACTGGAGCTGTCACTTGATCTAAAAGTCAGGATCAAATGAATTATATGAGACACACTTTTCTTCAAATACTCTGTCAAACCATGTTAACAGACTTAAGATCTTTCTATCCCCAACTAGAATTCGTTTTTTTGTCCTGTTGAGGTAGTCAATAAAGAATCCTCTACTTCCTGTGTGTCATTCCAGTTTAGGGATGTACTACACCTAAAAACGCATGGTACGCAAAGATACGTACATCACATGTTACTTGTTCTGTTGCCAACTAATTCAAAATCTTTACAGTCTGGTTAAAAACTCCAGAGGGATTCATACAGCTCTATCTATCTGAAAAAGTAAAAATCAAATCACTGGAATTAAATATCTGGGCCCTTGTTATTACAAGAGAAACACCAACAAATTACCCATTTCCTTAACAAACAAACATGCGATGAGTACTGTTTGTGTCAAAGGGGACAAAAGGAATAGAAAGACATCTGGAGTCTCCCTTAATTAAATCACAGGAGGCTGAACTTCAACTTGTGAGAGTTAAAGAGTTTTATTTTCTCCAATCTGTAATTGACAGCCCAGCTAATGTCAGAGACAGACGCAACTTCTGTTTTTTATATCCGACTACTTTGAATGTCTCTTCACATAAAACCATAAACAGAAGCTGATAATTACTGCCACGGACACCGTGTGATGAACGGAGACAAGTCTGACCCGCTGTTTGTTTTCTCTGATTACAGATGTCCAGTATAAATGACCTCAGACAGACAGACAGCAGACCAGTCCAACAGAAAGACCAGTCTTTGCACCAGAGCACTGACATACATTGATTATGAGTTCTTGCTTCTTCTGCGTCTGTCTGTCAAGGAGTGACAGATAAAAAATGTTATTTGAAAGTAACAACTACAAGAATTCTATATTATAATTATTTATACATTTCAATGTCTGATGGTTGCAATCCAGTTGCTGATTAACTCTCTGATGGAATCCTGCTGACAGTTTATCACCAGGGTGCTGCAGTAATATGCAAAATCACAGGCTTGTGGGCCAAAACTGGCCCACAGTGTAATTATAATTGGCCTGCAAGATCATATCAAATACGTACTAACGTTGGCCCACCAGTATTTAAACTTTATTTACTTGTAGTATTAGTGACGCATAGTCTTTTTATACCACAAACATTTTTTATAGGTTTGTAAAAAATCAATAAAACAGAAGGACATGGAAAGGCTACATATAAAGGAAAAATATCACTGATGAGGCTGTTCCAGATTCAATGTTCTCAAAAAACAACATTTATTCAGGGGCAACACTTGAAGACAGGCAAGCCACGCGGTTGATTGGAGCTCTGGCCACTAGGGGGCCTGGTCAAGAGACGGTTTTGCTTCAGGCACTGATAGGGTGGGAGCCCCAGCAAAATCTTGCTAGGAGCCCCAGGATACTCTACCACCTGCCCTGCATCAAATATCTGGCGATGGGGAATAAATGAATATTTAGTCTAGCCCATGACTTCATGCCAGTTTTTAATTGTGACCCACTGTGGTAGATGTACAGAGTAGATCCCTCTTTAGGTGCAACCCAGATCAGGATGTGGGCAGTAGATATTGTCAAACCTAGACCCTGCACTGCTGTAACCCTTGTCATCTCTTAAGCACCAGAGAGAAATACATTCTGTTTAATACCTGTAATAATAGTTTCCTTGGTGGCAGATGTTCAGAGCCTATCAGCTTGAGTTCAGAACAAGGTTAAAATTTACACACTGAGATTAGACTCCTCCATGTTTCATATGTTAAATAATCTACTACTAATTAGACTGAATTATTTTTCATTTAGACTTCTCCCCCATGATTGGTGCGTCACATCATACACAAGAAAAACCTCTTCCTTTCCTGAGCTTTTGGATCATTTTTATCTCTTGCTTCTGTGACCACAAACCAAAGCATAATGGAAAACCACAAAGAAAAGGTTCAATTTCTGGCAGCGGTTTATTTTAAGATCCCAACCCTGAGGTGCGATTGCCCTCTCGGACTCCAGCCGACCTGCTGCACAGGCCTCTACGCCTCATTTTCACCAACTTTCTACAACGTGTCAATCCAACTCAAGGTGCATAATTCAAGGTATGGTTATTTCAGCTCCACCCACAGCATGAAGCCATTTCTGCAACTCCACCCAATTTAATCCCAGTAACTCACCCCACGTCTCAGCTAACAGAAAAAAAGCTGACCAAAGCACAGTCTCTTTTCCTTAGGTTGGAGGCAAAGTCCAAAGACAAAGAAAACACTCAACATGATCCAGCAGATGTGTGTATTCATGTGAGTTTGGGTGAGCGGGTCGCTGCACACATATGGCTCTGACAAATGAGCCGGGCTTAGTTAAGTGGCTTGTGATTAGGACACATTGGCGTCTAATTGCCACTCATTACCATTTGAAAGTGAGTGGCGGCTAAAATCAAAGGCTACGGCGACAGTGGTAAAGAGCAGTGCAGTGTATGTGTGAGCGAGGAGGATGAGTGGGTGGAACAGCCACTGATTCGCAGTGGCATGGCCACACAATAAGAGCACTACAGGTTCACCTTTCCCTGTCACAAAGAATTTATGTCCAACATCAGAACTAGCACAAAGCCACGACAAAAAGGAAAAGAATTACACAACCATCTGGGTTTCCAGGGCTTCTTCAACTGACATGGTTTCAACACAGACCTGGTTCTGAAACCAAATCCAATTGGTTTTTATTTTACTGAAAATCATCCAAATGGCAAACCTCACAGGGCACAGGTGTCAAACTCTGGCGCGGGGGCCAAATCTGACCCGCAGTGTGATTACATTTGGCCCCAAAAACCACATCAAAGTTGGTCCACCAGTATAAAGCCCTTTTATATTACATCTGTTATATCCACTGTATATCTTTGTTACAGCACGGGTATTTTGTTACTTAGTTGTAGTATTTCAGATTTAATTGCTTATGTGTTGATAACCTTCGCAACTGTTCCAAACTTTTGTTCCCAAAAATCAACATTTAATCAGGGACAACACTTGAAGACAGGCAAGTCAGTTACTTGGGGCTGCAACCACTAGGGGGCATGGTCAAAAAAACAAATGTTTTTTTCTTTGGGCACTGATATAGTCAGGGCCCCAACAATATCTTGGTAGGAACCCCAAGAGACCCTAGCACCGAGGAGAGAAAATATTTACAGTTTATTTTCAATAAATATTCTGTCTGACCGATGACTTCATACCATTTCTTAATTGCGCTGTGAAATTAAGGAGAGCTGTCGGAAAGTCAGCAAAGTCACTAGAGGCAGCAGAACTGACAAACACAAGGGAAGATACAACATCCAGTTGCCACTGTTAAAGTACATTCATTCCTAAAGATAAGACGGACCTCACATGGTTTGTTTTAACCACAAATAAGATAAATTAGAAGATCTGTGACCAGGGTTGATGTTGTGAAAATATCAGTTTCTTCTGACCTGGTTGTAGGAAAGCAGGGTTGCATAAGTCCTGATTCCTGATTATCACCTTAGAACATTTGTGTTATTTAACAACACCAGTTTTTTTTCCCTAACCACAGCATTTTCTATGACTAGGAGAAATCATTTAGTTCCTTTAATTCTACTCAGCTTGTTTTCTCTCCTCAGCTCACTCGTTATAGTTGGTACTAAAATATGACTAAACATCCTGTCCATTTATAACTTCTATTCTGGTACTGTCCACATCTCCTATCAAGTACTCACTATCTAGAAAGGTTCCAAAAAAACATCCTCCATCTTGAAATACCTGCTAGTGGAAAGACAGACTGAAACTTTTGTTCCATCCCAGCTAATTCCTTACTAATGTCTTGGAATGTACTATTTCCACTCACCCGAGCTGACATCTCTATGATGGTATCTATCATCGCACCGAAACTGCCCACAGAGCAGTTCATTAACCCCTTACACTCCTTAGTCTGAAATAGTATCTGACTAAAGGACTCAACAAAGCCCATAAAATTACCAATAACTTCTCATCTCTTTTATTGATCCCTTGTGGCTAATACTTGATCTTCATCAGGTTCAAGACCTGAAAGATTTTTTTCATGGCGCCCCACAGGGATCAACATGAGGGTTAGTTCATTATTATTGTACATTACAAACTAAGCAGCTCTTGGAAAATGGCCAATTCCCAAATTAAAAATGTTCTATTATAATTCAAAGAAGTGAATGAGCGTAACAATCAAGGAATAAAAAAAAATACACACACACATATAAATATATATATATATATATACATATAATCCTCAAACAGAACTGCAGGGTCTTAATACATCTATTTATCCCAGTAATCTATCTGCATGAGACAAAAACCACAGGGACACATGCAAATTGAATAATTACATTTTTTCTTCATTTAATTTCTCGTTGCTGTCCCCGATTGTAATTAAAAATTCTACATCAGTCACTATCCAGACACATCCCGAGCTGCATTCTTCCTCTATGTCTCTCTCTCTCTCTCGACCTAAATAAACTCATTGATTCCAGAAACTCTGAAGCCACATTACTCACACCTGAGGACATAAACATGCAGCACTGCACATTTATGCATCTATCTTCTTCTCACTTTTAAAATGAGTACAAGGACCTACCCTGCAACCTGCTGCTGCCGCCAGTGTTATTGATTTATGCAGTTAGATGCACATTATTTTGGAACAGCCCACCGACAGTTCCTCGCCCGTCGCATATTTTAAAGGCAAAACAGACACAGGCAGATAAAGGGAAGTCATTTGCATGATTTGTGTGTTGCTCCGATTGTCAATATATCTGGGATACATATCATTAAACTTGAATTATCATCTCATCATGGGTGTCTAAATTACTCTGGAAAACATTTCCATTTTTCATTGCTCATACAAAACATTAGGCAAATCAATACGATCAAAAGGTGCAAACTGTCCACGTCGCGGAGGATGATTTATAACTATCACATAGGATCATGTGTAGCTTTTCGCCAATGCTTCACGATAACGGCTGATTGCAAGAGAAAGTTCCCAACAGATCAATAGTAGTGGAAAGTACTTTTTCAAGGTGTTGTTGCATTTTGTAGCAGCTCGGAAAAATTCTACAGAAATGAACAAGACCGGAAAACAACACTGCATTGATCTTGTCTCCATATCTATGTATATTTTTACATAAGAGTTGGAAAAAAAGGCAATAAGAAAAAAAAATGTTTACTCTTACGACCACTTCCATGGCCAAAAATGTTTTTATTTTTATAATCTTAACAGATGACAAGTACTAAAAACAGCTTTTATTTTTTAGTATGAATATAAATTGAAAGTAAGAGTAAAAAATATAAAATGCTCCATATGCTCAAGCCAGCATGGAATTTTATTGACTCTATAAAAAGTGCATAAATATACAGTAGTTCATTAAAACACTCCAACTTTTCCCAAATATACGATGTTGCGTAGATGCTAGAAGGAAAAAATAAGACATTTTATAGTTACTGTTCAATGGCAAATGTTTTATATTTAAAAATCAACTAATTGCAAAATATTCCTGATTCCAGATTCTAGTTACCAGGTGTTTTTGGGTTTACATCACTCAATGTGGAAACTGCTGTCAACAGGAATATATTGTATGGGTCACGTCTGAGTTACTACTTACTCTTCATCCTTTTATCACCAGTCTGAGTGGGGTCTAAATGGAATCTGAAGGCAAATCCAACAAGGTTCTACTTTTCATACCACAGGGTTTTTACGTATGAACAAATGCTGAGTGAGATGTTTTAAAAATACACCTGTCTGGCTTTGACTGAAGCTCTGGAACAACATCAGCTAAGAACAACAGTTCAGTCTGGAACCCTGAGAACAAGGTAGAGCAGGGTTCTCAAACTCAAATAAGTTGAGGGTGTATCATTTCACCACGCTAATTTTCAGTGTTCAAAAAATCAGTCTCCCATAGGTGCTGTGTTTTGAGATCTTTAGGATTTACCATAAAATGCGGAGAACAAATCTATATTATTATAAATTCAACTGTCACATCAAGGTGGGGGCCGCAAAATAGCTCTCAAACGGCCAAAAACGGCACACAGGCCGCGAATTAGAGACCCTAGGTGCTCATCAATACTGGAATGTCTTGCATCGTGACTACAGACTAAACTCCAAGAATCAAATGTTTTATTAAGTAATGCACAAACTCAAAATGCGAGTACTTGTTTTAATGGCCTGTTTGTTTAGGGGCAGAGCCCTTGAGCAGTGCATTAATTGCTTCAGAGAAGTCAACAAACCGAATGACATGTTACAAGCATTACATGGGATAATCAACAAGTAATGCTAACAAATATCTGCACAGACAGACTCATAAAACCACAGGAGATAATCAGAAGTGCTTGACTGGTTTCCCATTGAACCCAGTTATGAATGGAATCTATGTGAAAATCAGGCCACTGTGCTGTCAATTTACAACATCACAAATAATAATAATTTCCATGTCTGCAGTCATGGGAACAAGTAAGAAAATATGACGTAAGTTTACAGGATAAATATATTAAAAATACATTATATTTTATTACACAACAACTGAAAACTAGCAAACATCCCATGACAAGAGTTCTCACAACAATCCCACTGTAAAGTTTTGCTGCAATTATCGTGAGTAGATATCAACTTACAGAGGTTGTATATGAGGGGATTAATGATGGCTAAAGACGGTGGTTTCCATTTTTATATATACAGTCACACTCATCACTGGTGTAGATTTCATTTTGTACAATACCCTTGGACTGAAATCAGCAGTCTTATTTTCATTTTCATATATGGTCCTAAGATCTCACGGTACCACAGATCTGTTACTTCTATATGGTCTATGGAAAAAAATAAAAAACCTCAACTGAAATTATGTCCCTGCCACATATTAACACCATATAGAAAACCTATTACTACTATTTTATATCAAGTCATTTTTGCTGGAGTCATCCAGCAACTGCACAGTTTAGAACCCTATTTCCTAGACGGTCAAATTGTAGGTGTTATAATGAAATGTAGCCATTTTTAATTTAGAGTTAGAGCTTTGTAAACGCAATCCCCAGCTCCAGACCTCCATCCACATGGTCTCATTTGGATGCAATATTAAATTCCAAATGTAAGTGAATCACTGGCTCCTTCGCAGAGCTGCCTGAGTGCAACTGTGAGGTGTAAACAGAGTAAAAATAGTCTGCTATCACAGGCTTCCCTACAGTCCCGTTATATAATGGGCCAAGCCAGGATGAATGACATCACAGATCGTCCCACAATCACAACCTCTATGTCCTTTACGATCAGCTGGGCTGGATCTACAACTACTACACTCAGGAGTAGTGCGGGTAAAAATACAACATGTCAGGGAATCACCTGTCGACGCATGCAGAACACACACACACACACACACACACACACACACACACGCAGCTGACTGTAGTTCCTCCACTGACAAACGCCGGTCGTTTCAATCTGCGTGTCTTCGTGTGAGTGTGTAGTTGTTGGTCTGTTTTCCTGTGGAGACAACACTTCCGCGATGGTGAAACGTAGATAAACAAATGTAACTGTTTGCCTTTGACAGTCCTTGTCAGCAGCAAATGAGTTCATGAGAGGATACCGGCGGCTGGTGGCGACGCCTTTTCACGGGATTTATCGGTGTTAAGTCATTAAATTTTAGTCTGCAAAGAGCGATCGTCAGAGTGGCGCAGTTAAGGGAAGTACAGCGCCCGCCCGACGCCGGCTCGCCCCAGCGGACGCGCTCCTCACTCGGTCAGAATCCACCCGAGGCTCCGCCGTCTTTGACTCGTCTAAAACACTACTTTGCACCAGCGCCGCCAAATGACACGGACACTCGCGTTATTCCCAGATATCCTTCTACAGTTTGGCCGCGGAAAAACAGGTCAGGAGGCGAAGTAAACATTTTCCCAAGCCTTCGAAGTAAGAAAAGAGAGCCAGCAGCGCCACCCAGCCCAGTTTCTTCCAGCCATTTTCTCTCCACAGCTCAGAAAGAACAGGGAAAAGTGGCCCGGACGGAGCCATGAGTGGCTGGAGGGCCGGGCAACGGTTGAGGAGTTGTAGGGGACTTACTGTGGGGTGCAGCGGTCTGCTGAGTTTGTCTCTCTCCTTGTTGCCAGGGCTCCCCTGCGCTTCTCCGGCGCGGACGGTGGAAAGTGGCTCCCCTCCTAATGATGTCTGCAGCGCACGGCTGATCGCTGCTGCTGCCTGTCCCCACCTCCAGGAGAGAGAGAGAGAGAGAGAGAGGGAGAGGGAGAGAGGCGTACAGAGAGAGAGAGAGCAAGAGAGAGAGGGAGAGAGGGAGTAGTTTGTAAGCTACTCATGCAAAATAGTGAGAGAGCTCCGAGCAAAGAACAAACAGCCACAGAATTGCAGGATAAGTTTACTGTCAGTAGCTACTCGTGCGTGTAAATACGCACTGCATGTGATCGAGCGCGCGCGTGTGTGTACTAATGATCTGATGCCTAATGAAACAGAACTCAAAGCCCTGGGTGAAGCAGGATTCTTGCAGCTTTCCACCCATAGCCATGTTTCAAGGTCACTTAGATTTGTCATTAGGAAGAAATAGAGGGGAGAAACATGGATCCAAAGCTCACCTACCGCTTTTAGACAATGTTGTATATAATGTAAACATTCTCAAAATATTATTACAAGTATAAGGCAACACAGAAACAACAACAGCAACTAGGGAGCACAAGCCAGTGTTTTTTAGTGCCGTTCTCAAGCCAAGATAAATGGTGAGGATTGTGTCAGGAAGGGTGTTCCATTCATTCACCTTCAACCTCTTATGCACTACAGGCTCGGGAGGAGCAGTCTCCACAACTACCACCCCAAGTACATCGCCCCCTACCATTCTTGCAGGTGGTGAGCCCATTGGAAGTCAACTGCCGCAACCAAGATTCAAACTTACCCAGGAGTTGAACCCTGGAGTTTTGCACTAAAGACAGAGACATTGCCTCTGGTATCGGGCGTAAAACTTTGTCCAAATCAAAGATATGAGAAAACAAACTCACTGTGGCAACCCCTGAAAGAAAAGGGACAAGCCAAAAGGAAAAGAAGAAGATAAGGCAACACAGACAGGGAGGTTTGGAATAAAGAGCTCAAGACGCTAAGATGGTTTGGACATGTCCAGAGGAGGGACAGTGGATACATTGGTAGAAGAATGATCCTAGAGATGGAGCTACCAGGTAGGAGACAAAGAGGAGATTGATGTATGCAGTGAGGGAGGACATGGAGGTAGTTAAAGTTAGAGCAGAAGATACAGAGGATACACCCACCCAAATAAACGGACAAGCTGAACTGAGAAGAAGAAGAAGAAAACTAGAGAAAGAGAAACCAGTTTGTGTCTAACTCAAACGTGTACGTAATCTATTTTTTCTGGAATAGACTTAAGTGTCATTATGCATCTTGCATACAAGAAAATATCAATGTACTAAACACCTCCATATAAATGTTCACTTTGACTAGACAGTTCCTGTAAATAAAGTGTGAGAGTATGTGTAATTTAATACTTTCCTTATTAGTAAAGATATTTTTGTATCTCTTCTCATCAGTATGAGCTCAGCTCTTGGGCACGGAGCCCAGGAACAAAGACTGTTCAGTAAAATATTTTGTCTGACATCTTATGCACAAATTAACTGAGAGAAAATTACAACCAGTGTGTTACTATTTGCAGCCAAGCAACAAAAAGACATCTGTCGTCCGACTGCCATTACAAACATTGCGTGTTACTGTTGTATCGATGAACCGTGTAGAAATGGAAGGAAGACTCTGCACTGCAGCTCAAGGTCTCATTCTTCTTTCTCAAATTCTAGATGTTGATCTTTAACATCAACATAGTGTTATTTTGTGAATTAAAATTGTATATAGTTAAAAAAATAAAAAAGAGCACTTATTCTGCTCAAAATATCAATGCAAGGGCTGTGCAACATGAGCTGGATTCACATATTCAGTATTACTTTTACAGGAACTATTTTTATTTATATTTATTTTTCCACTGTGAAAATAGAATACTACAATAGTAGGATATTAAATATAGTTGTAGTAATAATTCATATAAAAAAGAGAGACACAGCCATCTTTTCTACCTTAGTGTCCTCTCGTAGCTCCTTCTCTGGCATTCTTCTACCAATATTCCTTTTAAAGGAAAGCAAACTTCTTGTCATTGTGAATCATACCACACAACGGAAGTGAAAACTTTGAGTGCCTGGGGAGCAGGTGATGGAGATGGTTCGTTGCTCAGTGGTAACTTGGCAGTTGGTGGATTCAAACCCAGAACCTTCTGGTGCACAGTCTGGTTCCCTCACCACTAGGACTGCCCTAAAACCTGGTAGCAAAGGTTTAGACATCTCAGAGTGTCAGAGTGTCAGACTGTGTTTTTTCTCCACACCACAACTCAATCTCTGGTTTATAAGACGGTGAAGGTGAAGAGCAGGAAGTACGCAGGATGCAATATCCATGTCTCACAAATGAGTAGAAAAAAAGAACCCATTTCTAAGCCAGCCTTAATGAATATTTCCGCTGCAAACCTCAGCACAGTAAGATTAAGTGGTGTACTTCTGGGTTTTTGCATTTCCTGCGACTTTTTCCGCTACATTACAAAGGTCATTTGTGTATAATTGTCAGTGTTATAATGTAAACAACAAAATGTATGATTTGTTGACAGTTCCCTAAATAGGTTTTTTAACCTGTGAAAGAAATAGAGAATTTTTTACCCATTTCAAATCAATATTAAAGAGCATTAATAATATTTTAAAAATGTTGCAGTCACAGAGGTTACTCAGGTGTAGATTTGTCTTTTGATTAGAACAGAACTTTTTATGCATATATTTCATTGTTCTGCTTTTTTTCTTTATCACAAATGAATATTTATTTGCCAGTGCTGCAAAACATTTGGTAAAGTCAGTTACCAAAATTAGTTACCAAACATCATCATTAATCAAATATGGATGTAGGAAATGCACAGAAGAGCAGAAGATGAGGTCTTCAGTCTTCTGAAACACTGGCTGTTATTGTCTCGATCTTGACCTATATGAAATCACATGCTTAGAATACTACACTGTGTTTGCATTTATAAAAGTGCTGATGTCAGAGCTGCAGCTCCTGGAATGGATTGGAGCTGGTGAGTTTGGGATGTTTGGGAAAAAAAAAACATCTCGGATGAAGTCAACGACTGACGATCAGCTGATGTTGAAAAGGTGAAAAGAAACTACCACAGTTCATACAGATACACATATATTGTATATATATTTCTATTACTAATATATAATTAAATAGATTTTAAAATAAAGTGAAGCAGCACCTACACAAAAAGTGGCGACAGGAGACACAAAAGACAGAAAGCTGACATGGGCTCCAGCCTGTGGCCTAGTGGTTAAAGGATCAGCAAATAATCAGCAGCATTGTGGCTCAAATCCTGACCGTGACATGGCTGTACTGGGTTTAAAAAACACCAAAACAACTGCCATCTTTCATTTTTTTAACCTTAAAAATTAAGTACATATTGAAATTATAGAGGCTTTACTTTTGAGACTGTTACTTGAAGCCTTTTATTCTTTAAATAATGCAAGATTTTCCATTTACAAAAGGTACTACAGGTTATGATGATTTGAGACAGTAATGAGGGGCAGTGTTGATAAAACTGTGTTTAAAAATCTGTGTTTCTTCTACAGCAGGGTCTCAAACTCAAATAAGTTGAGGGCAATAGATTCTGTGTAATACAACACTGAACCAGAAGGAGACTGTTGATCGTGGTCTTGAGAATCGTTAGGATTTACCATAAAATGTGGAAAACAAATTTATAAAATATTGTTAAGAATTCAACTCTCACATCAAGATGGGGGCCGCAAAGTATCGTTCCACGTGCCACATATGGCCCACGGGCCACGAGTTTGAGACCCCTGTTCTACAATGAAAATCAAGATATGAATTAATATATATTTACATTAATGGTATTTTGAAAAACATTTAGTAGTCAGTGAGAAAACCTCTTATCAAAAGAAAAGCTAATTTAAAGCAGAAACATCTGTTAACCAAAACATGCCAGATCTGAAAGTAGCAGTAGAGTAGAGTATATCTATTAAACATATTCAATCTGTTTTGAGTGCATCTTTTTATAACACTGACCTCTGCTACAGTACCTTCCCCAGATTTCCAACATGGCAGCGGGTGGTTTTGCCTCCCGTCACGGGAGAGTGCAACCTGACCCTGATAATGAGCCTGTGGGTGCACGAGGCTGCGGAGTGACAGACGATCAGGGATGTATTCTACTCCCTAGCAGTCACTCAATAAGTGGCCTATTGTCCGACACTCTATTGTGACCCTGTCACATGCAAAACCATACAAAGAGTCAGAGAGGTAGGCTGCACTGTGTGCCAAAGGGCTAACATTACATTCGTGGCCTGGATGCATAGAAATGAACGGGCAGCATCTGGTGCTGAATGGACTTTGATATTTGACTGGAGACGAGGACAGAGACTTCTATTTCACGTGCACGTAATACGAAGACTGTAAAGATTCTGTGTGATATGTAGAGCTTTAAGTAGTGATTTACCATAATGTGTGTCAGGTCAGAACTCCTGAGGAAAACGATAGGTTATCAACGTGATTCTGAATGAAATCACGCTGCACTGCATCACTGAGCTCAATTACAGGGTTTGCTCTTATGAGCATACATTCAAACAGACGTGTTCTAGCAGAACTCTGCCCTCTCCCTGTCTCCCTCTCTTGTTCCTTCTTGCTGGTATCTATAGGTATACACCTATTTATTGTGGTGATGAAAGGTTTCACATATAGAAAACTCACCAGAATTTTTTTTGCATTTGAACTAAAAAGAGCAGCAGTGTCACTGAGTCTTACTAACTTTGCATTATGCGTAACACATAATATAACTGTGAGTGTATTTGCTGTACTGTATAGGTGTGTGAGTGTGCAGAACAAAGACCTGTTCGAGGTAAGAAAAAAGAACTGCTCCTGCAGGAGGAGCAGATTCTTCCAGTGTTGGGTTACACCCCTGGAGATGTACCTGTGTTCTTTGTGTGAGGTGTAAATTCTACGCACAATGTCAGGGACATGTGAAGAGCACCAGGTGTGGCCCGTGCTGAGGCCAATCCCTTCGTTAAGGTGACTGTCAGAGAGCGGAGTCTATTTTTGAGTGAATACCTCACTGAATATTTTGTGAGATCAAGTGATCCAGAAAGTCTGCAAAGACACGCAAATCACAATTAATTATAGACTGGCTGCAGGGCAGGACTGAAAAAAACATGATGGGAAAATTTAGTAAATGTCCACTGAATACAGCAGCTGTTGCTCCTCGGTTTAATGAACGGTTAAGGTCCAACATAGGGATTAGAAAACCTTTTTTAGGATTCAATAAAGGCTGAATGAAGTAAAACACCTGAGGGCCAAGCGGTGCCTCTGTGATATCTACAGAAGAGATACAACTGAGTGACATAATAATCCATCATATATAACTTTACATTTACCACCCAAATCACATTGCACCATATTGTGAGCCTTCCTGTGGGTGGTGAGCCTGCAAGAAGTTATGTGGGTCGGAACAGTACTTTGCTCAGACCTCAGTGGCAACCTGGCAGCAGGTGGGACCTGAGCCTTTACCATCAGGCCACAACTGTCTACTAAACTCAAGATGACATGTTTAATATTTGAGGTAGCTTAAATATTCTAATTGCAATATATTTTGTTATTTCTCATAAGTTAAAACATTTTATATAGAGATTAAGAACCATGAAAAACTAAAAAAAAAAAAAAACAGAATTTTAATATTAGAAGCAATTGGGAAATAAAAGATATTCAGTGATACTTTACAAAACAAACATGATTGGACATTTCACCTGATATCAATATAAACAATACACTGATCTGAAAACACACACACACTGAGGTGGATGAATTATTCACCATCACCAGCCTTTGGAAGTAGCTCTTCCGGGATTTTCTCATGTTTTTATTGGTCACAAGCATCTGGTCTTTATTGGCCGGTGGAGGAACATGGCGACTAAAGTGTATGCCACTTAACATAGTGCACTCACGTTAACTGCAGTAACTCAGGTTCTCCACTTGACTGACTCTTCTTCATACATATGTGATGTCACTCTGTGGCAAGAATGGGTCAAATACACATGACATTAAAAAAAGAGCTCACCTTTTTCCCTACTTCCTTCACTGCAGATGTCAGGATTTTACTGCTGATGCTCACACACTTCAACATGGGCCATAGTGCTCACTGCGCCCCCCATTGATCAAAGATGGAAGTGCCTACAGCACGAACAAACCATCAGTCTGGATATTTCTTTTCACCCCATACACAGAATAAGTTTAAGTATTTCTGTCTAGACACAGGTTACTGCAAGGTACAGACAAGTAAATAATGATCAATGTCATTTATTTCAGCACATCTTGCAGCACTTCATAAATTACATATTTTATAATATACTCAGCAATTCATAGACATATTTTTAATATAAATAACAAGGTCAAAAGAAGAAAGGCCTGGGATTTTATTCAAATGTGTACAATAGTGAACACAACATTATAGTTCAGATTGTTTTCCTTTGTATGAAATTATTATGTCACCCCAAAGTTCAAGCAGAAAAAATAAAGTTTTCTTAGATAAAGCAAGTGATAAAAAGCAAAGTTCTTGTCAGACATAACACTCAGTTTATATATTATTCTTTTCACACCGGCTCCCAAACAACCAAAATTAATCAGGCTTAAAGTTGACCTTGCAGTTGTAATCCTACAGCAGCTGCCTGGCTATTTCCTTACCTGTTCTCACACACACCCTGCGTCTACTGCAGTGAGGCTGATCGAAGTAGGGAGGATTAGGATGCAAAGAGAGTTCCCTCTTAATCTGTGTAATAACTGCAGCCAATTAAATCTGTCTGTCCCGGGTAACCAGATTTTAGGAAGTGGAAGTGGGGAGTCTAAGAAAAATAAGAATAATTCCATGTCTGATTGGAAAAGACAAACGCAGACTTGAATATGTCGCCCTTCTCACAGTGGTGCAAACAACAGTTCTCAGACAAACACAAAAATAAGAATTTGTCTTGTTTACTCCTGGAACATAAACATATTATCGAAGTACTGCCCGTGTAAATAGACCTGCAGCGTCGCAGAGACACACAAAGTTTTCTACTTGTCACACACACTCTGGAGTGTTTTCTCTACTGGTTAGACCTGAATTCTGTTGCTGGTCATGCTTTTTTCCTGTTGATGAAGTTAATAGATTTATTTAACACTCCAACAACTCCAAATAATAAAATACAAATACAGGCAGAAAAAAGTCAGTCAGGCCTGCAGACTTTCCTCCTCCTACTAAGCACTTTAATTATTGACCTGGTGAAGGCAACTCCTGCCAACTACCAGAGTGCAAACAGTGATATACTGTCCGAGGACAGGTCCACCTGAGAGACATGGCCATCGACTCCCGGGTGAGCAGGGAGTCATGTGGATGAAGATGACCATCTGACAAACCCACAGCGTTCGTATCACGCTCTGCACGTCTGAGTCCAGTGGTTGTTTGAACAGAGCGAAGACATAACGTAGGCTACAGCAGATGAGGGAGAGTGCAGCAGTGTCTTGTTTGGATGGAGTATTTACGAAGCGTTGCAGTTTCACTCATTTTTATTTCACCCTCGTTCGGAGACAAAATGAGATCGGAATCAGCGATCATCTCTGGTAAACATTAAAACTAGAGATCACATCTGCACCGCACTCTTTTTTTCTGTTTGAAAGAAATGGCAAACACCGGAGAGGCAGCAGATATCTTTTCCTTTGTGTACCCTCGTCTCGGCTCTTCATGTAAGGGAAAGCAAATATTATTGCTGCTGCACGGAGAAGTAGCAAAGCACTGGGAACTTCTTCCATATCCTATGAGGAACACTCCCTGACCAGGCGTAGAAACTCTTTGACACGCGGGACAATATTGGGCCCGTAATTGTACACAAAGTCTGGTTGGGAGCAGATAGACTCGGGGTGTTGAACCTAATCTCACAGGGTCTACAATTAAAAACTGGCATGAAATCCGGGGCCAGACGGAATATTTATTGAAAAATAAACTGCAAATATTTCCCCTTATATATAGATATTAAATACAGAGGCGGTGCTAGGGGCTCCTAGCGAGATATCACTGGAACCCCTACCCTATCAGTGCCAGAAGCAAAAAAAAATGTTTTATAACCAGGCCCCCATAGTTTATGTCATATGTTTTAATGATTTTTTTACGGACCTACAAACAAAAAAACACATTTTCTGTGCTTTAACAAAGACCATGCATCACAGTATATAAGTCCTATATACTGGTGGACCAACTCTAGTACACATTTGATACAATCTTGCGGGCCAGATTTGGCACCCGGGCCTGAGTTTGACACCTGTGAGATAGCCTTTCTGTAAGAAAACTAAGATAAATTACATTTAAAAGTCATGTATAAAGGCTAAAATGCTAATATGTTTTAGCCTCCTCTATGCCATCTATAGGGAAAACCTGAGCATTGAAGGGAAACTGCAGAAGTATAATAAAAAGATATATATACTTCAGACCAGTTTGATGGGCCTGATTAGAAAGTCTCTGTAAGGTTATGAAGGTTCAGTCACTGATCACTTTTCTAACACGTGTTTCTGAATTATCTTATATCTGAATATCTTATATCTGAATTATCTCTCATATTTGTTTTGTCATCTGATTTTGTTATTTTACAAGCTGATTGTTTTGATTGTTTCCAACTGTTCAGTTTGCATTGAATCCACAGGTTTCCTTTGTTTTTGTGATCTGATGTAAATGGGAAATGCTATATACGTTCAGCACATGGTTCTTTTTAGCCCTGATGACCATTCAAAGGGCTTTTAACTAGAAGTCCAGTCATTTACATTCTGACAGCATGCAGAGAAGCGGGTCTGGAATCGGTCCCACAACCCTGTGGCTAAAAATCGACTGCACTGCGTATCGATCCACAGCCACCTCACAGACTTAAAATGCACAGAAGAGGCTGAAACAGTTTGTATAAAAATCTGCCCAACTTATTGCCACAGTACCTGAGCCTTTAAACAGCCTGCTGCTCCGTTTAATGGTTCTGACAATAATTTTATACCTCTGTACAATAAACTGAGGTTTGGACTTGACGTTCACAGCAATTTTTTTTTTATCTCCTTGATTGAAAATGCTGTATTTTTAACACTTTAACAGACATGTAGTCATAAATAAATGATTAGATGTTCAACCAGTAATTAGAACCACTGTTAACCCACTTACATGGCCCAGGGCTCTAACATTGTTAAAGTAGTTAGAGGACAGGTGAAGTGAGAAGACAGCGCTGCTGTAAATGCCCTGGCTCGCCACACACATTGATTACAATGCGTCATGGACCTGGATCAATACTGCTTCTGTGGCTTCACCTCCTGACCACCATCATTAGCACCTGCCATCTCCTCACACTTTCACTGTCCCTGATGCCATCAGCCACCTGCCTCTGCTGCCTGTACAGACAGGACACAGGGACAGAGGTTTCTGAATGTCCAACGTCAGCCTCCTGGACTAAGCCCGCTGCCAAGGGTTCATGTACGGCCAAGATAATCTTAGCTAATTTTTCTATTTGTTTATTATGCTTTTATCCATGGGTTTGATTATTTTTGTGTGTTTAGGTGTCTTTCCAGGAATGTCTGACTAATTTTGAACAGAGCTTAACATCTTTTCAAGGAATGAATACCAGAAATGTTTGGAATCATGCTTAGCACAGACATTTTTTTTAAATGGTAACCGATTCATACCTGTTTTATTACGTTTTTTTTTTAAATCCTGTGTAGCCTACAATCAAATGAATTAATCTCCTAAAAGGTCTATGGTAGCCAGGGCTTTGAAGCAGAATTATTTGCCAACCGGTTTGGAGATTTCTGGTTTTGGGTTCCACCAGTGTTGTTCCTAAACCGGTTTGAAAATGATGTGTTGCTAGTTCTGCCCTAGACTTTTTAAGAGACGAATGACTTTGATTGGAGGCTACAAAGCACAAGAGTGAAATCAAACCGTTAAGAACCGTTACTATTACTTTTAATCTGCATTTTTGTACGGAACAAAATTTTATGTTTCCAGTTTTCGTTTTCCACCCTTTAAACGGTTCAAAGCCCTGACCTTAAGTTGTTCTTTGTCGTTAGGTAACATCTTACTTTTAAATTCACATTGTATTTACCTTAAATTCTTTACTAATTTCAAATAGGTTTTCTTACTTTTACTGCTCCCCTTAAGTTATTTATAGATAAACACTACATTATTAGAGGTATGTAATAGTAATTTTTAAAAATCTTGCAGGACTAGATTTTTGAGTAAATATATCACCAGATAATGACTATATTGTGTAAAAATAGCTGAATTTCAGCATCAACACTGATTTATGTCCTGGCTAACCTGGAACAAGCCACTTCATTCTTCTTGATTTGCTAGTTCTCAATAATTTCCTAAATATTATAGGAATAAGGGAGAAAAGCTGAGACTTTACCAATCATTGAACTTGTCTTTTGATTGTGCCAGCGAAATGATCTGACTGCTGCCTTGCTCAGGGGTCTCCGGGGCCTCCGGATGCTCTGTCGAAAGGCTTTAATGAAAGGAAAAGAAAGAAAATAAAATCAATAAAGTAGTTATCAACACACGGCCTCCCCAGACCCTCAGTCACGGGAGGCCTGAAAAAAAAAATTGCGCTGCAACACAATTGATGAATCTTTATCACTATGTTACTCGGTGCATGTCCAGGCATAATTGTAACCAGAGAAAAACTCTCTCTAATTGACAGAGTCCCAGTGTGAGGCTGATAAGTGTGCTCTGACTGTCTGTTTGTGCAGGATCATGCTTGATGTGTGCATGTCACTATCTGCACTTGTTGTGTTGGCGTGGATTTTTTTTTATCTGCAAATGAGGTAGAACGATCCTACTGACTTTTTCTGCAGTCATTTCTTCCCAGGGTTGTAAATGTGCTCGCCTGCTGACTAGGAAATATGACACACAGTCTGTAGGTGATCACTTTTCCATACCAATGTTGTACATATTTGCCTTTGTCTTGACTCCTTCCTGTAAATTGAGATCTTTAGAGTTTGGGAAGTTCTGACACTGTAATATTAGATTTACAGGCATGGGAATAAATAGAATGTGAATGGAGGCGGTAATTGTATATGCTGTACATTAAAGAAAGAATGTGGACAATGCATACTGTAAAAATAACCCATTTAGACTGCTAAGGTCTTTGTGGATAGAGGGACAACACGGGAAGGTTTGGAGAAAAAGCTAGAGAACCCAGGTTGAGGAGGTTCAGAGGAGGGACAGTGGTTATATTGGTAAAAGAATGATCCTAGAGATGGGGCTACCAGGTAGGAGACAAAGAGGAGATTGATAAGTCAAAGTTAGCCAGGGGATACAGAGGACAGGGGAGATGGAAAATGTTGACTCGCTGTAGCTGCAAGCTGAAGGAAGTAGAATTCTTCTTGATTTAGGAAAAAATGATGTAAATGACCATGGAATTTATCAATTTTCGCCCATCTTTAAAACAGTGAATATTTTCAACAGATAAGAATAAGGGCTGATCTTGGGACCAAATGCATGTTTTCTGCTGGTTTTCCTAAGCCCACAGTGAGTGTCTTACCTTTGGTTTATTCTGCTTTCTTCTGTTCTACTGTAATATATGGTTTTATTGTGTGTTTTACAGTCATTTTGTCTCTGATTTATCGATGTTCTTACACCAGCCTGTGTATTGCTTGAACAGCACTTTGGTCAAATACAGTTGTTTGCCAACATGGAATAAAACACTTAACTTTTAGCATCTTTGTCTCTGCTCTCTACACCCTCCAGTCGTTTGTTTCATCATATCTTGTAACTCTCCCTTGTTCTGTGTCAGTGGTCCCCAACCTCTGGGCCGGGGACCAATACCGGTCGGTAGGTGGATTTGTGCTGGGCCGCAGAGAAATAATGTTTCCTTTTGTCCCCATCTGTCTATTCCTTCCACTTGATCCATACCCATATCCACAAAAGAACTGACCAATAGGCTAGGATTCCATCATCAATAATGAAACTATATTTGATTAGGAAATATTTTCTCAGTGAAGACAACAACAATAAACTGAAAATGACACAGAGTCATTGATACAAGATTCTAACCCTTTTACACAGGTCTGGTAGCAGAAAATTATAGGCTGTGTGCACTTGAGGATCCTTATTATGTGCATGGATAGTTAATTCTGGTAGGAAGATTTTATACTTCAGAACACCAGAAATGTAAAATTTATCTGCCACAACATAAGGACCGGTCCATGAAAAAAGTGTGCAAAAGAGGGTGGGGATCACTGTTCTGTGCTCTGACAGTCTTGGTCAACCATATCAGAGAAGACTGGCGCGTAATTGGCAACTGACAACTCTGCTCAAATCTGTCTCGTCGACAGGGAAAAAACGCCATTGAAATGTTACCATATGGAATAACTTTACCAAAAATATGATCTTAATGAAACAAGACAGCAGTGATTAATGTGCATTTTTCACATCACTTCTTTTGAATCCCAGCGTTTTTCCACTGCGTTCCATTCATTTTCAAAAGAGCCCTTTTTGCTATTTATACTTGACTTCCTCTTTATGTCATCAGTTCTGTGGAGTTTTAATCACACACATTCTTTTAAGTGTACAAGCTGAAAAAGCAAAACATAACTCAGAAGTGAGCATGGATCATTAACTGGCTTCAGTAGCTGCAGAGGGCTTTATATAACACAACGGTAAAAAAACACAGCGCTGTGCTTTGTCCCACAAATGGCCCACCGACAACTTGACACAACATGTGGATTTAAGTCATAAGCTTCAGCTGATAGTTCTCCTCTGTGTGTGTAAGTATCTGGGTGTGTTTAAAAAAAACAGAGCTGGGGATTTCCCATTTCCCAGAAATATCACTGCCAGCTTAGATATTTCATCACATCTTAACCTATTAGAACACAACGACTTAACTGAATCAAGCTGTGAGATTTAATCACTCCACCATTGACTTACTGTAAAAGATTTGCTGACTTATTTTGTAATCTCACAACTGACTGGCAGAACGTAGAATTACGACACATCTCTGGCCTAGTTGAGCAGGAGAGGGATGTTTTATACGTGGAAAGAAGAAGGGTGAAACTTAAATTTAGAAAAAAAATTTCCCTGAAGTCATAACTCATCTCAACAAACATACAGAGCCAATATTGTAGGTAAAAATACCTCAACCTTAGAGCTAATAAATTATAAATGCTCTTAAGAACAAAATAGCAACAAAATTAGTAATATACACATATATATATTTAATACATTTAAATATATATGTGTTAGTTATTTCGGTTATTTATTTTAATTTTAAAAAATCACAAAAAGATCATTTATTCTAGAGAAGCAAGATGGAGATGGTTTGGACATGTTCAGAGGAGGGACAGAGGTTATTTTAGTAGAAGAATGATCCTAGAGATGGAGCTACCAGGTAGGAGACAAAGAGGAGATTGATGGATGCAGTGAGGACATGGAGGTAGTTGGAGTCAGAGGAGAAGATACAGAGTCGGGGGAGATGGAAATTGTTGCCTCGCTGTGGCGAACCCTGGAAAAAGGGACAAGCCGAAGAAAAAAAGAAGAAGACTCATAATTTATTACTCCAGGAATGTTGTGGTGTTGTGCTGATGTGTGTTAGTTTTCCTGCATGTCATACTGTCAGTGTCTGCGTGTCTGAATGAGCGACTGTGTTTTCTTGTCACTCTATTTATAGCAGACCTCCTGCCGCTGAGCCAGGCATTGGCGCATGTTGTCAGGCAGCAGGCCAGATTATGACCCATCAGATTCTTACTGACTCTGCCATCTGGTCAGAAAAGATTTCTTTGATTCCCTGTCCCTCCACAGTACACACACACACACACACACACACAAACCTATCTAGACTAAAACACTACACAGAGATTATCGTGTTATTGGTGAATTAAATATCTGAGGAGAAACTTCAATTAAACCCCCCAAACTCTGTAGTCAGCTACTTTGTTTTCTGCATCTCCTGCTTACTGGGCAAAATACTGGCTGATAATGTGGCTGTTAATTATGAGAGTTGATGCTAATGAAATGCAGATTGACTGAAGGACGAGCTGCGCCTTTGTCGGCCTCATCAGTGACACTAATCAACTATAGCAGGAAGCTGCTGTGTGTATATTAACACAGATCTTTACAGCATGTTCATGACTTCAACAAGTCCAGAGTTATTTCCATGACTTACTAAAAACCACCGACAGTGAATCAGTGCCAGACGGTGAGGCCATAATTTGACTGTTAACTGCTAATAACTCATATCTTCTCTCTCTAACTGCAGCAGATGCAACGTACTCACTTTTTCCTTTGCTCTAAAATTTCCAATTTATCCTGGTAAATGGGCCACCGGATGTGAATGCTGGTGCATTTACTGACTCAGGAAAAGACTGCTGCTAATACATTTAAAATTAATAGAATTCAGACAAACTATTTATGGTTACATGAGGCCACAATATGGACAGTGACAGAAATGTCTGGTTCCACTAAAGCAGGGTCTCAAGCTCAAATAAGTTGAGGGCCACGACCCACACTATCTTTTCACCGCAGGGCCGCCTCAGCTATCAGTGTTCAATACAAAAGAAAAAATTTAGTTTCCCCTAGATTCTGTGTAATACAACACTGAACCAGAAGGAGACTGTGGTTCAGGGTTTGGAGAACTCTAGGCTTTACCATAAAATGTGGAGAACAAATCTAAAATAAAAATATTATTATAAATTTTCAACTTTCACATCAAGGTGGGGGGCCTTAAAATTTTGTTCAATGGGCCACAAATGACCTACGGGCCACAGGTTTGAGATCTCTGCACTAAAGGTATATTACATGAAGAAAACCGGTAATATACAGGTATACAGTAACTACTGATGGAAAAACTTATGTGATTTTTGGTTGGTTTTGGTTAATATCAGGAGAATTATGGAAATAAATAGATATGAGCTCTGAAATAAACCTCTTACTAACTATTTTTGTTATTATCCCTATATTTGTCCAAACAAAGGCACCTTTAGTGGTACCAGAAATTAGAATAAACAAGATACTGAAGAAAAGAGCAGGGCGGAGTAATATTTTTCCATGCCTGTAGTTTGTATATATTTTTTTGTATATCACATAAATCTTCAACACACTAATATGACATGTTCTATTTAATGTCTGAGTTGGCAGTTTGTCTAACATCTATTATGTTTGTCTAACACAGATCCTTACAAAAAGGGTTGTGGGTTTAAGTCCCTGTTTAGCTCAATATTGATTCCAACTCTATTCATGTTGTTGGCAAACTTTTGGTTAATTACCTTTGAGCGGACCTGTGAATGTTTTGACGTTAATTCACCTAATCTCTAATCCTATTATAATGCAATTGACCAGCAAGTAATGCCTTTCACTTGAAGTCACATGCACTGCATGATGTAAGTCATGAGACCAGTATGTGTTACAAAAGACTAGCAGAACGGAAGGCTTTTTGCTCCACTTAAAAAATAAAATGTCTGTATTCTGTGCACTGCACATGGTTGTACAGCAGACTTACACAAGCTCTCCATTAAATGATCCTTTTTTGGGTATGTGGGTCTGCAGACATAGAATACAGAACGTACCCCAGATTAGGTGGGACCAGGTGGTCGTTCAGCTGGGGCCCCAGTCAGGGCCCAGTTGTGAACCTGGAACATGAACCTTGTGTGTCACACACACACACACACAGATATAACCTGCTGCTGCAGTTCACACAGGATGTCACGAAGGCTCAGTCAGAGGAGGGATTACATTTACAGCACAGGACTCTATGTTCAGTATGCTGACAGACACAGACTGGATGTGTCAGCTCGGGGGAATTTGACGCTTTATTAATATAATATAATATGCATTTCATGGAGTTAAGAATAGGTATGGTTGTTTGTGCCATCAAAATTGTTAGGACTGGTGTGTTTGTGTGTGTGTATGAACTCTCTGCAGGGTTAGACAGAGGGTGGGGTCAGTTTTTAAAGAACATAGAACAGCTGATAGTTCTGACATATGCAAAAAACACACACACACGCTAACACACAGAGCTCAATGATTAGTCTGCTGCACTGTCATCAGGTGCTTATCCCTTCCTTCTCCTTCTCCTCCTCCTCCTCCTCCTCCTCCTGTCTCCTCCCTCCATCCGTATATAGTGTAGTACTACATGCCGTGGCTGACAGCTCATGCCGAGCCAGCACATTCCACATTATTACTACTTCAGATGTTTGTGGCCCAGAAGCGTCCCGATTGGCTCAGCCCTCACAGGCTTGGAGGCAACTGACGACCAATGAGAAGTCAGGCCTAGGGAGAGACACTAAATACACACGGAACTCCCTCTACTGGGTGACGAGGAGATTGTTGGGAAGTTGAGAATCAAAACTTGACAGACTCTTAAATCAGGAATGGACAAACCTTTGGACTGGCAGGCCTCAACGGGTCCAAAAGCGGGTCAAGACTGGTAGATGTAAATTTTATGTAAACTAAGAAAAATATGAAAAAAACTGTGTAGACTGTATAGATGTCACAATTTGATTATTAATTTATACCTGTTAGTGCAGTTAATAAATACTTATTAATAGTTGTAAGTAACAATTATTGTTAATCCATGTGTAGCAGAAAACTTTAATTCATCAGGTTGAGAAACTCTGCACCACAGACAATTTAAACACTCCTGCAGGTCATACAAAACTATTTTGCGGGCCAGATTTGGCCCCAGGGCCTTGAGTTTGACACATAAGGCTTGTATGATCTTCCATCTGGGATTAAAAGCCACTAAAACTGAGTCTAAATAGTTTGTGTAACATCATTACACTGTATGAAAGGTGCTGAAGTTCCAAATAAGTTAGGAGAAGATCAGCTGGTACTAAACCTGGTATCATACAGCACAACGTCTGTACTGTACTGTACTGTACTGATACACAGTGCTGCCTGTGTTCAAATTAATAGGCTGCTGTCCTCAAATGACTTTCTTTATCTTCCAGTTATGAGTGTGTGCTTGTTTTGAGGCACATATGGGTCTGTTTGCCTTTTGTTTGCATGTACTGTACACGTACAGTGAGTATGCGACAGAGCAAACAGAATGCTGAGCTGTGCAGGGCAGCTCTTGTATAATAAGTGCTTGCTTTAGTGCGGCTGGTTGAATTTTAATAGAGTTCTGCAGGGTATTCCATCGCCTCTGGTCTCACGGCTCAGAGATCAGAGAGAATTTTCAAGTACAGTGTCCCTCAGCTTCTCTCTCTAAGTGCATCTTGTCTTTTTTTTTTCTTATTTTTACTCTCTTCAAACATTTAACTCGTTTTTTTCCATCCCTTTGCTTTCCTTCCAGTCTGTCTGTGTCTCTCTCTTTTAATCCTTCTCCGTGTCTCGCACTTTCTGACAATTTATCCCATTGAAATTCCTAATAGAGCCACTCCAGGCCTTAGTGTTACTAAGCCTTTCTCTCAGCTCCCTGGCACCGAGAACAACTCGTAGCTCCAAGCATAAGAACTCGCCACTGAACGACAGAATACAGCAAAGAACTTCCAGAACAAAAACTTAAAAATAGTTTGGATAGTGTTATTTATCAGTACAGAGAGAAAATATTTTGAATTACATTGGTCTTTTTCACTGCCAGACAGCTATTTAAGGAGTTTCTGCAACAAATGATAAAATTTTTGACAGAATTTTTGATAGAATCAGCTTTGTAAACTTATGTTAGCTGTTGACAATATGGCTAAAGAGAAGGAGTCAAACTTGAAAATAAATAGAGAAAAACAAAACAAAAAGGAAAGTGTTGAAGAAAGTAAAAGACGAACTTTGATCTTGAGATCTTAATCTGACCAGGGGTCTCAAACTCAAATACATTGAGGGCCACCACCCAATCATTTCACCAAAGGACCAGAACCAGAAGAAGACTGTGGATCAGGATTTTGAGAACTAAAAGATTTACCATAAATTGTGGAGAACAAATCTACAAAGCATTATTATAAATTCAACTTTTACATCAAGGTGAGGGCCGTAAAATATTGTTGCACGGGCCGCAAATGGCCCAAAGGCCATGAGTTAGAGACCCCTGATGTAAGCATTTTAAAAAAGGTGATAAAATAGGAAGTAGGAGGATCATTATTACATATTTTTAATCTGTCACCAAAATATATCCCACTTTAAAAAGCCTAATTGAATAATTTCTAAAAGATAAATGACAAAAGAGCTGTAAACTATTCTTCTGAGTTTGGGTGCATGCAGCAATAAAATCGAGAGAAAATTAAGTGATGAAGAGAACGAGTCAAAATGCTTAACAGGATCATTTTCCATCTGCGTAAAAATCAATGAGAGAAAATAGATGTGAAAAGAATTGAAAAGAGCTAAATGCTGGCTGTGATGTTTTATTTTTAATGCGTGTGTGTGCATGGAGTGAGAAAGCTGGCATGAAACTAGTTAATGATTATTAATTCATAAGGATTAATGCCTGCTCTTTAAAACCTCACCGCTCTGACTAGAGCAAAAACCAAGGCTCTTCCTACTGGGACCTAAGAAAAAATATGCCTCTGGCTAAACCCCCATTAACGTGGCTCACAAAAGGTTCAGATCTGGCACCGAAAATCCTTCAGTGGGCGTAACAACGTAATCTGCAAGCTGTTTGTCTCGCCTTGATACAGTGCGACTGTATTAATGATTTGCGACCATAATACACCAAGGGGATTTGTTGCGTAGAGTCTACATAAAAAATATAACTATATCAACAACACTCTGCCAAATAATACACCACCCACCTCCTTTGCCTATACAAATACTTGGGGGCTTCCTAGTGAATAATCACAGCAGTGACTAATGAATTCCAACTCAGTACACGTCATTTAACCTGCAGTAAAGCAGTGAAAGGCAACACGGTGTGTGATTTTTTTTTTTTTTCAGAAAGTCCAAGTCATTTATCAAGACATGAAAAAATAAAGTAAAAATCAAAAGAACAGCCCTAAATGAAAATAATCTGAGTGATTAAAAATAAACTGCTATAGAAATTAATAATCCCTTTGCCTCAAAAAGACCAATTTCAATTCGCTAGAAAGCAGGAAGAATGGACCCTGAAGCAACAGAAAAACCTCTATGTAGAGTGCATATTTGACCGGTTTAAAGGATGTAATGTGTAACGAGAGCAAGTCAAAGCTAATTGAATTGTTTAACTATTCCACGCCTGTAGGAGGCAGCGTTTTTAATTTTCTCCTCTGGTTTCATTCGTAAATAAATATTACCTTATGATTGCGGTAAATATCTAAACTTAAAGTTAGTTTCTCTTTGATATATATATTAATACACATTGACCTGCAGTGAATGTCAAAGAGGCCCATACATTAATATATTTAAGCCAAACCAGAACTTACGCCAGTGTTAGCAACATTAAAACAATATACCCAGGCCTAAAATAAGTAATAAAAATAACAGTCCCTTCCATTTATTTATTTTATTCAAACTAATACTATAAGTTATTAAAATTGTTTTCTTATTTTCTGTAAAAAAAACACAGAAAACAAGTGAATTCATGTCTTTTGCGGAGCTAGTTAGCTCATTTAAAGCAAACAAGCTGGTTAGAAACTATAGCAACGAGATATTTTTACGTTCTTTGTAAACTTCCAGTGCATTGTTATCACGTAAATATTCTTCGTTGTGCTAGGCAAACTTTATTATGTCGATAGATACCATCCATATGAAGCCAATAATTACTTTTAGTGAGTCTTTCTATCCTAGATAACTGATAAAGAACGCCATTACTAAAATCAACGAATCAACTAAGTAAACAACCGTCATAAAAACCATCAATTACTTTATAGTACAAGTACAATATTATTAAGAAGACATTTTTACTCACCAAAACTTCCTGAAAGTCCATTCTGTCCTGTTATACCTATGGCATAAGTTACTAATCGCGTTAACGTGAAAATGTCCGCTTATTTGTTTTACGTCGTTATTCGCGGTTGGTTATTAGCTGATCTGGTAGTTTAGAGATGTCGACGTAACTGGGCTCATCTTGGGAGGACTAGATATGTACAGATTATATAGTTTGATTGGTTAAGGAAACAACGTCATAACCATTTAAGTCCTTAGAGCTGATTTCTGTCCTGGCAACACACCAGGCCACAATATAATTGGCTACAAGGCATTAAATAACGAAGATTTAGATTATTGGCCTCGTTGGGCCACATGGGCTAAATGTCGCCCTCTTGTGACATTTACATAAAACAGCTTTGGCTCCCAACCACTGTTGGAATCAGTGGAAAAAAACCCTTGAAAAATTTACTTTGATTAAGACACCCTTAACAAACTGTCAAGTAGTCTGGAGCAAAAACTTAACATTGTAATTACCATTTAAGAAGTAGTGTTTTTATGTACTTCTCGCTAAATTAACGGGAAATGCACAGTCAAGTTTAAGTTTTCACATTTATTTGTCAAGAGATTTGAGATAGTCGTATATTCAACATACAAGCTAGAAATTTCATACAGTCGATATAAAAATAGGGATAATGTATTATTTTACCTTTCTTCTAAAAAATATTGTATACAGTATTTGCTATAACTCCGACTAAACCTATGTGAAGTAAAATAAACATATATACCAAATATAATAATGTCAGCAGATGGCGCCATTAAAATAGGAAAATAAAAAATGAACGTTATAATGATTTTCTCAGGCATCAGCATATGCTGCAAGTGAGAAGTAGTCTATAAATAAATATAACCGTAAACATGAAAATAAACACAATGAATTTGCAGGTTTGTAACAAAAAAGTCCAACTCTAATTCTAAATTCCAGAATCTATTCTGGCTAAAAATGTTCAGGTGGTTTTGCTCTGTTATGGACGGCAGGCTATCTGCCCTCTCGCCTCTGGACAACAATGGTCCCCGCCACAATGTCATACACTGTCCTGTTGTGCTGGAAGAAGAGGAGCGTGATGAAGACAGGAAAGAGGAAGGCGATGGAGAAGTTCTTGTTCAGTGCACGCACCATGGAACTGTGAAGATCAAGGCAGAGGACAAACACAGGTGACAGGTGGAAATCCCTAAGGTTGGAAAAAAGGGGATTGGGTTGGATTACTTACGCAGTGAGGGAAACATTAGTCGCTGGTGCCACAAGGACTCGATTTGGTTGGACGAGAGTGGACGTGTTACATGTCACCACTCGTAAACCCAGCAGAAACTTTCCTGGAGTGGCCCCACCGGCTCCCCAGATACAGACGGTCTGATCAGACAAATATTAGACAATACGGATGAGAACATGAATGTTTTTCCTCATTAAGGAGTGAGAGAATGATGCCTACAGTGAGTCATGTGATTCATTCTGCACAGATGTGCCCAAATGTCCCAGAGCTGCTTCTCTCCCAACGGGAGGGAGCCACTGGTGCAGAACCTGAGGTATGATTTCATCTCAGGCAACTCTGGATGCAACGTTGCATCAGTGCTCTGGGAAACAACGGTGTTGTGGTGTAGGAGAGTGTGGAGTCCACCTTATAATAAACAAGTTTCCACTAGAAAGTATTGGAAATTGTATGTATGTATGTGTTGTAGGCCTATAACTTTCTGCTACCAGACCGGTATAAAAAGTTAGAATCTTGTATCAGTGACTCTGCGTCATTTTGAGTTTATTGTAGAATATTTCCTAATCAAATATCGTTGCATTATTGATGATGGAATCCTAGCCATTCTGTTGGTCAGTTCTATTGTTGATATGGGTATGGATCAAGTGGAAGGAATATACAGATGAGACCAAAAGGAGTACCAGCACCAATTCACCCACGGACTGCTACCGGTCCCCGGCCCAGTGATTAGAGACCACTGGTCCAATGAAATGATGGGTTCAGGACCTACAGTTACTCCCTAGGTGACTATTTAGTAAAAATGTATATGCTGCCATTTATTTAATTATATATATATATATGGCAGTACTTTATAAGAAAATGTATCTTAAAATAAATGTACCTCATAGACACACACCAACAGCCTGTAGACCAGAGCTACAACCATCATTTTCTGAATGTCGTCCAAGGAGGTGTTCTCATCAACCTCTTCCACGATGAAGTGGTTGATTAACTTGGAAATGTCCCTATAAAGAATCAGAGTTAATGGTAAAAGGTTCAAACCCAGTGTCAGCTCAGGTCCAGGATCCAACAAAAAAAAGCTGTGATTTTTTTGATAATTATTAACAGTTAAATCCAAAAAGTCATGTTTCCACCAAGCCTGGGTTTACTCACTTCATCCCACTCAGATGCATGACCCACAGAACAATGGTGGCCTTCACACAAAACAGAATAATAAAATCCACTGTTTCTGCAAGAAACCGCTGCAGGGGAGAGGGAATGGTGTATTCATATCCTGGAGAAAATGTCAGATAATTGTTTATTTCACATTAATAATATTAATTATCTCACTTGACAGTGCAGTTATGGCTGGTTTGATAAATAGATAAACAATAAGCAGATGCCATAACTGAAAACAAACCACCTTTAAGCAGTTTAGACAGCTACTGTACTGGAAGATTAATAAATATTAATAATTCATTATTATATTAATATACTTTGTTTTGAGAACATTTTATTTTTTATGTTTACAAAACACCAAAACAGACGCAACCAAAAAGCTGTATATACGTAGTTTTCGTGGAAATACCTACCAGTCTGAGGGGCATTATTTCCGTTCTGCTGGGTTCGTTGCTGTCGCTGGACGTCGTTGTGAACTGACCTCGGATCGGTTGGAAGCCCACCTACAGAATAAGTGGAGTTAGCAGCCAAGCCTGGGGGGTAGTAGGGATTAATGCTCCAAGTGCACACGGACAGCTGCTCTGCTACACCGGGAGGAGTAAACTCGTGAAGCAGAGGAGGAAAGGAGCTGGCGGAGAGGCAGAGCCAGCTCTGCCAGCTGCTGTAGCCGCAGTAATACTGCCACATCCATCGCTGAAGCTCGGAATAGTAGCCCGCCGTCACGGTGCTATGAGGCGGCTCAGAGCTGCTCTCAGTCCCGGTCATTTCTGGAATCACATGGAAGTCGACAGACACGGATAATCCTCTCCTCCTCTGAGCTCAACAGTTCCTGCTGGTTATTAACAACAACGCTATGGTTTTGTGTGGTACATTAACACACAGTTATTCATCGCAACATATACTGTACAAAAAAATAATGTTAACTTTACTTTATTGCTAACAAACTATTACGTCAAATCTCTCTCCATCTTCAAGAATTGGAAAACAAAGTTGTTTTAAACACCCCTCATCTTAATGATGGTACAGTCCGATTTAAAGGAGCGCGAAAAAATAAAAATCATAACAAGTTTACAGGAAACTGCTCCAATGTACATAATAGTTAACAATAATTAATAATAACAAATATATTTTATTCAGACTCATATGGGATGAACACAAATTGAAAATTTTGGAAAAATATTTGAGATATTTATTTTTTGGAACATATCGCTGATGGTACAATCCGACTTTAAGGCACGGGAAATACATAAATATAAATGTAAATAAAATAGAATTTGATTTAGATTACATATTGTTAATATGAGAAATTCGTTATTATTAATTACAATTAGTATTATTATTACTGACTGTTTTTTTATAGACTGTGCAAATATGTTGAAAAACGAATATTTCACTGACATCAAATACAGTATATGAACCCGGAAAAACGCACTCTTCTAACGCCACGAGAGGGCAGCAACGACTCACAAAATCTTAACCCCCAAATTCTTTAATCATTTAGGAAATATTTAAATTGTTTTTCTTTTATTTAATATTTATTTTAATGAAACTAAAATATGTTTATTTTAATATTTAATATTAACTTTAGTTTTTCAAGAATATTGTGCTTAGTATTTGATCATTTGAACTTGGAAAAGACCTCACTCCCAGACACAGACACACTGGCAAACAAACTCAGCAGAGACAGACAGAATTTCAACACAGCTCTATATAGACAGTCACCAATGTGTCCCTCTGTCTCTCCGTTTACTCTCCCCTGTTCAGATTGATGCAGGTCATATTTGCTGACTCTGCTGGCCCAGCAGAATGGAGCCAGTGAGGCGAATGTCGATCGGCATTCCCCGTCAACAGGGGCCACACCGTGACAGAGCCTAAATGTAATTGGGTGTGTGTCTGAGAAATGCTGACCTGGTGGGATTAATGCTCCCTGAGTTGAGTGTGTGCGTGCATTTGAGAGAGTGAACATGGACGAATAGTGAGGAGTGAGTAGGTTGTGATCTGTGTTGTGCTGGGTGTTAAAGTCCTGTCCAACGGCAATCCACTTCCTCTTGAAGGGTTGATTATTTATTTGTTGGAGTTGCATTTCTGTGGGTTCAAATGTGATTGATTTAAAAAAATATGCAACATTTTAAGACTTTAATATAAGGTAAAGGCTTTTTAAGCTGTACGGGCCACACAAAATGACTTGGTGGGCCGTGGTTGACCTGCGGGCCTTGACTTTGACACATGATGTACTGTGTCACATTGCATAGGTTTATATATAGTAATGGGGAAAAATGTCACCAGGTATTTAGAAAATATTTAGTTTTGTTAGCTTTTATTTTCAAAGGTATTGCACAGTACACTGAAAAGTTGTTTAAAACTTTAAGATCTACTGCAGATCCCTCTTGCAGTAGGAGGATGTACCACTTTTAGGCTGTGCCCCCCATATTGGAAACCTCCAACTTAAAGTATATCAAGAAGTAGAAATAATTTAGCTTTTTATTATGGGAAGTTGGAAGTTTCTGTATTACAGTACGTCCTCTGGGTTCAGTCCAGACCGTACTCTTAACCTCCCCCCTCCCAGTCCGCAGGGGCCGACCTCCTCCCCCACCCCCATCCGTCCGTCCGTTCCCCGCAGCCCCAAAAGGATAAGGATAGTATAGATAATAGAAGGATGGGCGTAGGGACACTGCACTGCAGTGTGTGAAGCAGACAGAAGAGGTCAAGGATACACCTAATAGTACACACAGTTCACACTAACGTTGCTGTGTCTGTACAGGATGTCAACCATCGTCCTAGACGTTTACTACAGGAACAAGGTCATCAAATAATCCTAAGGGTCTGGAGATGTTGTGTCTTATAGGACAGACTCCACCTGTGGAAACGTTGTCTTTGATTCTTACATGCAATGAAATCCAGTCAAGAGAGAGAGACGAACAAAACAGTGAGGAAATTCTGGAACAGAAAATAAACCGTTGAATATCTAAGCGGAGTGTTACCAAGAATACACCAGCAAAGACAAATCTATTGCCAAATAATTGGCATGACGATAAAAAAATAGAAAATAAGAATGATAAAGTGAGTTAGGGGACAGGAAAAATTTACAGGAGACCAGCTATGATGGATGGATTAGAGATACTAGAAATAGGCAGAAGACAGGAGACAGAGCTGGAGGTGGAGGAGTTGAAGACGCTGCTGAGGTTCTCTTTAGGAGAGGAGATTGATGGATGCAATGATGGAGGACATAGAGGTAGTTGGAGTCAGAGTTGAGGACACAGAGGACAGGGGGAGATGTAAAATGTTGACTGTGGCAATCCACAAAAACAAGGGACAAGCTGAAAGGAGAAGAAGAAGAATAAAGAAAGTAAACTCTGAGCCAAAACCTGTGGATAGAATTGTCCTGAGTGGCTGCCAGCTCTCAGAGAGATTCCCACCAACTCCAGAGATAACAACATATCACTGGCTGAGGCCAGGACTCTGGGAGTTAAGGGCAGATTACGAAACGTCACCACTGACAAATTTGAAATGCATAATTCAGACAAGTTGGTCCGAGGCGCTGACTTGTGCATGTTTGACATTTTTACTTGAGAGGATTCTGTGAATCACGCACTGGATTAAAGTTCTTGTTACGCTGAGCGGCGATCCGTCCTGGTACGACTGTGGCCAGTGGGTTAGAGGTTAAAGGAATGAACATAGGATTTGTCAGCAAATGTAGGGAAAGAGGTCACTCACTTCCTGTTTTCACAGCTGAGTGGGGGAGACAGAAGGGGGAGGAGGGAGGAGGTCTGTCATGGGATCTATGTGCAAACGGCTAAGAGTCTCCTGCGTGATGGTTTTTGGACAGAGTGTTCCGTATTGAGAGATTATGTTGGACTCCATGTCCGAGTTTTTCTTACTGCGGGAATGAAGCCGTCAGTATAAGACAACCCCAGGAAGGTGGAAACCTCTGGACTTTGTCTTTTTGTCTTTGTTCATTTACAGTAGAAACCTATTAAACAGATTATATCTGCCTCCCTGGATCTGTGACAGGATCAGTTGACACAACTGGACCCCCACTGGTCCCTGCTCTGAGAGAAAAGTCCCCTGGTCTCGTCCTTTCTCATTAGTCTAAATCTTGTCATTTCCTGACATTGGAAAAAAACAGGAACTTTTTGTTCACCATAGAAATATCTTACTGGGAGGAAATGATAAAAAATATATGAAGAAGTTGTTTTTTATAATCAAAACTAATCTAATCTCTGAACTTTGGTGTCCTTCACAGGGATGTCCTATAATATCTATTAATTCATAAGTATGTGAGACCAGCTGTGATGGAAGGTTCAGAGCCAGAAGACAGGAGACAGAGCTGGAGGTGGAGGAGTTAAAGATGCTGCTGAGATTCTCCTTTGGAGAGACAGGGATGGTCAGGAATGAGGTGATTTGGAGAAAAAGCTGGAGAAGACAGATTGAGATGGTTTGGACATGTTCAGAGGAGGGACAGTGGATATATTGATAGAGGAATGATCCTAGAGATGGAGCTACCAGGTAAGAGACAAAGAGGGGATTGATGGATGCAGTGAGGGAGGAGATGGAGGAGATGGAGAAGAAGGATTCACTGTGGAAACACCTGAATAAGGGGCAACCTGAAAGGAAAGGAAGAAAAAAGGATTTTATTAATTTTTCCTCTGATAATGAATCTCTAAAACACAATTTTCTTCTAGATTTGCTGGAATTTCACGTCAGGTCCTGAGACATTACCTTTGTTTTGGATAAACAGCTCCATATATCAGTATTTATTTTATTAGGTATATTTGACAGGGACTGTGTACAGAAGCCTTAGTCAAAGATAAAACAAACATTAATAAAAATAATTTATTTCTATATGCAGTCCTGTATATCAGGGGTTATCTCAGCCTCCGCCTCAGTTACAGCCAACACACTTGTGGTTCAGTTGGTTTGGCTGTAGTTTCACTGTGTTGTTGGTGATGGAGCTGAGCCTGATGTTAGTTGTGGTGAAGCAGCAGCAGCAGCAGCTTTTCCATCATGTTGTGGTAGCACAGAAAACACAACCACAGATTGATGACACAGCCACACACACTCATTTGTGTGTGACTCACAAACTATCAACAAAGATTTTCACTGCTGTGTTGGACTTTGAATGCATCACATCCTTCCTTTAGGTGTGGAGTTTTCTAAATATGTATCTCATGTCTATTTCCATGAGTTCTTGGTCATTTCAGTCTCATATCTCAGGGACTGTCGTGTCCTGACATCACTAACCTCCACCATTGTCTGCCAGTATTTCTGCACTTTGATCACATGTCTCCGTCTTCCTTCTGCTTTCTCCGTCCTGAGAAGACAAAGAGCCGACACAGAGCCGACCTACAGACGAGGCTTGTTTGTTTAGCGTGCAGCTGTGTAGCTGAGGTGGTTCTCACAGACCTCACAGTCAAGGCTGCATGGTTCGTTTCAACGGCGTAACACGTCGACCTTACAAACGCAGACTTGATGAGTGTATTGTTTTGAATGGCAGACAGGGGGCGCTGTAATAGGAACATAATCCAAAACAAGGAGCTGAACTCAAGCCAAGTAGATTAGAATAACAATCATGTCCAGAAACAATTAAAAGCTGCTCAAAACATTAGTTGAAACACATAAATAAAGATTTATGACCTCAATCTTTACACAAAATAACTTACAAAGTTGCTAAAACATTTCAGTGTTGCAGTAATCAGGGTTTTCTGTCCACACTCAATCTGTTAAGGTGCCACAGTTGGCCCTCGAACCAGGCTTTAAACACAGCAGAAGGCATTGATGAATGAACAGTCATGTTATTGTCCTTTTCCACAGGTAGTTACATGACTGTTGTGATCCTTCTCGGTCCGGTCTGTTGTTCGGTTCATGCCGGGGTCTGTTTAGTTTGTAAGTGGCCGGAGGAAAGGTCAGTTTGTGATGAATGGCTTCTGTTTTCCCGCTGCCTATCAGACACTGCAGTGCATTGTGGGGGAGTGCCTGTACAGCCCGTCTCACTGAGCCAAATTTCCTAATGGTCTATTGTTTGTCCCTCAAATGCTTCCTGAGTGCAGGCCAAAGATTCTGCATCCAGTCAATGATGACATACATCACGGTTCTTAATGTATATGTGGCAGCGTTGATAAAGTGTATTACTGCTGCCTTCAAGGACCTCAAGCATTATTGGCTCCCGTCTGTGTTGAAACCATCCGTCTGAGCAGCAGGTGAACTCTCCTGGTTCATTGTCTGTTCCTGGTGATAAAGTCGTGAACTCCAAGAAGACAAACATCAGAGTCCGACCTCTAAAATACCAATGGAATTCATCAGCGCCACCTGCGCAGGAAGGTCAGAGTCTCTGCTCTGTGGTGCTCCATCCTCTGAGATTCCTTGACATTTCTGGGTTATCATATCTACGACTGAAGCTACTGAACAGCCTGAAACAGTCGGTAACACTCAGAAACCTGACGCCTGCTACAAAGTCAATGAGTTTGTCGACTGGATCAGTGAGGATCAGTTCGTATTACCCTGTAGTCATAGCACAAAAGCTCTGATCCTGCAGTTCTTCACCCCCCAACACCAGATTACACATCACATGGTCAGCAGCTCCAGGGTGGTACCATGGTGTCAAACCAGCTGAGACCCTGCACTGACCTGTGGGCAGCTGAACTGACTGCCAGGCCTGGTGTTACCAAGGCTGGACATGTTGAAGGTTTTGAAGGATGAAAAGAACAGGGTCTGTATAGGATCAGAGGCCACGTTGGGGACCAGGTTGGGGGGCCGGGCGGGGTCTCCATTGTATAGCTTCACTTTAAAGATTTCCCCCATCCTTCCTCCGAGCCATGCAACCGTTTCTAAGCTAAACTTGGGCAGGAACTCATGGTGAGAGGTTCTTTACACAGCAATTCCCTGTGGCCTCTTCTAAAGACCTGCTTGACCAGAGGTCCTACAGCAGACTTTAGAATAATCACTGGTTTGTGTGTCAATCTCCAGTCTCTTTACTTTATTGTTTTTTAATCAGGACATGTGACAAAATATTTATAATTTTATTTATCTTAATATGTTGTATCTCTTTTTTCCTCTGATAACACATTTTTTGGTAGGATAAACAGCTGTATATAAGTGAAAGTCACTAGATGGCAGCATTGCAGCTCAATTATTAATCTCATTCACATTCAGTCTTCAGTACAAGTAAATAAATAAATAAATCTGAAAATTAACTGTTTGGACATCACATATCAGCAGTGTTGGGACTAGCACGTTACTTGTAGCGCCGTTACGTAACGAAACAACCTTTCTCGGTAACTAATAACGCAACGTGTTTCTTTTCCCATTCAGTAACGCACTTATTGTTACTGTGGTGTAAAGGGGCTCGTTACTCGTTACTATCTGTGGTTTCTCCGGGACATTTCAGGTTAAGCTAATCCACAAGTAAATTCTTGTGAACACTAGTAAACTGAAGGCTGGATCTAAACTATACTGCAGAGTTCTGCCTGGAGGACACATCAGGACATGGGACAAACATTTTCAGACTATAATAAGATTCCTGGACTGTTTCCAGGCATTAGAGACCACCGACTGTAGCTGTGATCATTGTAAACATGTACAATCAGAATCCTGGGACAAACGCGGCTCATTGTAGTAGGATTTCTGTCCACATTCTTTGACTGACTTTGACCTACAAACTCCCTGCGGTGCTGCATTATTCCAGCTTTAAATCACAGTTTGGGACTTTATTAGAACCTCGTCCCCTACGGTCCTCAGGAATGTGGGGAAATATAACAGAAAACTATCCCAGAATTGGAAAGTGTTATAGGTTGTAGGAGCAAATCAGTAACGTAGAGTAAGGGGAACCTTTTATATCAGTTCTTATGGCTGTGGTTCTTCCCAGCTGTTCTGTTACCTGAGGAGACTGATCCTGGCTCCAGTGGAAGGAGATCAAGGTGAAAGTGATGGATGAACAGAGAGGATGTTGGACTATTAACTACACAGCAACCACCAACAACCTCAAATGTCAAGGACATTAACCTCCCCCCACAGCAGCAGAGACCTGGTTGGATAAACAAAAGGTGGAAGTCAGATTAGAGCCAGTGACATGGAGAAGTGGTGATTTGTTTAGTCTTTGTTTACATCGACAGCGGTGAAAAGAGTCCAACGATATTATCTCTACATTTCATTAAAAAAAAAAAAACCTGGATCAAATCTGGCTCTTGATGCTAATTTACAAGATCTGGGTTCCATAAGAAGAACTTTTGACATCCAAGGTACAAAGAAAAATGTGTTTATTGATGAAGTCTCTTCAGAATTGGACGTTGGACAAAGAATAAACCTACTCGTAGACTAGTCAAAGAACGTCATGTATATTAGAGGCTCAAATTTTCTTCAGCCACTCCGACAAAAACATGATAACTTGTTTGTGTGACACTCGCAGACGAGGACACCCAAAGGACAAACGGAGGAGGAAGGGAGTCGACACGACAGCTTTCCAGATGTGGTCGAAAGGATGTGAGTTCATTCTTTTCAGGTCCAAGAAAATCTTTCTCCGCAGGAGACGCGTCCAGTGTCAACAAGATACCGGACCCGTGTCTTTCACCCAGACCAGGATGCAGGGACATACTGTATACTCTTACGTTTCAGCTGCGTAATGTTTATAAAGTGATTATTTTCCGACATGCAGTTATTATGGGTCATCATCCTCCTTCACCAACAGTTTCCTCATCTGCTCACTGCTGGTCCAGGTTCACCTCCTTGGCTGTGGGCACAGGAAGGTCAAGATCTCTACTCTTCACTGGAACTCCTCCCTTTCTATCCTGCCGTGACTTCAAATATTTTCTCAGATGGTCCGAGGAAACCTCTGACTCGTCTTAGGGATTATATTTCTTTGTTTGCAAAAAACACTGAACGCCAACAAGGAGAACCTCTCACTGCACTCTTTATTTTCTGTTTTTTTACAGGTTAATTTCAGGTTTTCTGTGCTCTGTTCCCAGGTTACAGGGACAAAGTGAAGAAACTCAATCAAATCTGGGATACAACAGGGAGGTGAAGATGGGCCTGGTTCCCCACGGTCGTCCAAACAAAGGGAACGGCCCTGCCTGCGGGTCACGGCTGCTGCACCTGTAAGTCAATCCATGGCAGATGTGATTCCTTCTATCAGGCTGTGAGAAAATAATACTGTTTTCACTGCCGACCACTGAGGTATGTCTGACGAAAAAGACAAAAATGCTGTTGAAGACGGCGTCCAATCAGGTCTTAGTTAAGACTAAGATCCTCCTAACAAACCTATAGAGAGGATGTACCCTCAATGTTGCACTACATTCATGGTTGATGGACGATGCTTTAGTGAGACAATATTTTTCCATGTCACAGACCAAATAAAAACAGAAACAATGTTTCTGGATCACCACCCATGGTGCAGTGTGATTTGAGTGGCAGTCGTGGAGACCTGGCAACAGAATGTCTCAACTTTAGCTTTAAACCATTGACTAAAATGAGCTCTGTGACCTTTGCTATTGGATGTCCTCATCAACTCTTCCCAGTTCTGGACACCGTCCTCAGTACCATTGTCCTCACAGGAGCGTTAACGTACAGTACCACCTGTTTTGACCATTAGGTCCAATCAGTGATACGCTCCCCCTTTCCTGTCATGGGAAATAGTTGTCCAGTGTGAAAAAAAACCTTGGAATTTTACAAAAACACACTAACACGCACCATACTGTACACACACTTGTTTTGTTGCCAGTGACGTCTTCTGGGACAACGGTTCATTCTTCAGACTTTCTCCCTGTTTGAACCACTGCCAGTTCATGTGCAATGGGAAATGTTCGCCCGCCCAGAAAAGACAGAGTGAACTCTCTACCCCATGGCCCTGCATGGAGTTCACATTCCTCGCTCAGCAGCCCCCCCTCTGGTAACACCCACCATACATCATGCCACCATACCTCACCAGAGAGACATGTCTTGGACCACGTTTGCTGGACCTATGGGCAGTGAGAATCGACCATGCGGTCAGTAAAACTGCTTGTCAGATAAGACGCTCTGTTCTCATTAGGACACATTCCTGAGTGTGCCTTAATGACCGTAATACTTTGAAGAATGTTCCTTCATCTTCAGCTGCCTTATCCTGTTAATGGTGATGGAAGCAGCTGGAGATAAACCCAGATAATGTAGAGAAAATGGCAACCCCTCAGAGTCAGGGGATTGTCAGGAGTTCATCTGGGGTATAGTATATGTGGAGACGTAATGCCAGTTTACACCTACGTTGGTAACATTGGAGTATCAGGGAAATATGTACGTGAGGGTGAGGGTGCAAACCAGTGACCCATTGATCTTCTTGTTACGGTACCAACACCACAAACACCAGAGTCACATGTTTGGACAAGTTTCTCCTATTTATTTTATTCAAATCATAACAAAAGCATCATGATGGAGAACAGGAGCACGAAAATTTGGAATCTGCCAACACACAGAGAGCGTATAAAGAAAACAAGAGACGCAGGAGACGCTGCTACTTCACTTTGACTTTTGTGCTCATTGAACTGAGCCCGTCGTCCAGCAGCAGAACCTCCGGGAGGCATGAGTCCAGAGGAGCCAGTCACGCGTCCTTCACGTATGTCCTCACAGCGACTACTTCTCCCATAACGCATCTCTGTGAGGGGGAAAATATCACGTTAGAGTCCATATCACGATGTGGCGTTCACTTTCATGGAAGGTTCCTGGTTCAAGTCCACCGACAGGGGATTATTTTATTTACTAGTATTTTATCGAGCCAGTTTAACTAGGTGGAGGACTTTTTGCTGTACTTATTAATTTGGCCACAAGGTTACAGCAAAGGGCCAAGATTTCCAGTTTAACCTGGTTTAGTCCATATTTACTTTACTATTAATAATAATTTCTGCAATTTCATAATCTGCCACATGGTGGTGGAGTAGCTTATGCTCTTGCCTTGAATTTATATACATAAATATTCCCACCAACCATCTGAAGTTCATTTGCGTACCTAAAGGGGTATGCACCCCTCAGTTTGAGAACCACTACAGTAATAGATAGATAGATAGATAGATAAGAGTCCTCACTGCTATCAGTTTTCCATCCGTGATCTCCCTCTCGATACTCGTCTCCTTCCCGTCCCAGGTCTGTTTCTGCACCAGTTTTCCGTTCTCCAGAGTCACCACGGTCTACAGAGACATTGACACAATCACAGGCCGTCAAATCCCGGTCATAACTTACTGTCTTCAGTGTCCCCGCCACGGCAGGTGAAGAACAAACTGGACTAACTTTTGTTTTCCTGTCGTCCGCCGTGGTCTCGTCGAAGGGTTCGTTGAGTTTGAACTTCACCTCGGTGGTCTTGAACGTACTCTGTGACTTCAGACAAATACTCCCATCACCGTCCACCGATACCAACAGGTTGGGTTTGGTGCGGTTCCCCACCTGACGGGTGGCGAACCCGACACCTGTAAGAGAAGGAGTTAATTCATCAGTAATAACTCATTGTGTCACTTCTACTGACGGACTGCAGTGGGCGCCAGAGATCACTCCTACCGATTGCCTTCATGTAGTCGTCAAAGTTCTCGCTGGAAACCATCTTCCACGTCCCGACGAAGCTATCGACCATGTTTGCAGAGTTTGACTGAACTTTCTTCACAGGAACGAACTTGTGGTTTTGGAACTCCTACACTGTGGGAACCCGGGCTGTGTGCTTTTAAAGGGGCCAGTGGTGGAGTCAGGAAGGAGGCAGAGCCAATCAGAAAGCCAGGCACCTTCTACGTCATAACACCGTTATTTTTTTTTAATCGCTTTTTGGTTTATGATACACTTCGAGTCCAAGAGTGTTGTCGTGTTTATGGAGGAAGTATACGTCAATAAACAATTGTGTTGTTCAGCACTGTGATATATTCAGCGGGTTGCCAGGTTTTACGTATTTAAGGACAACGACTACTTCAACGATAGTGGATTTTTAACAAATAAACAGAAACACACATCCGGTTTCAACTCTGAAACTAGTTATACACTGTATTTTCTTCTAATTTGGAGAACGATATACACCCATGCTGTTTTGTATTATTTTAAAGTTTTAATTAAACGTATAATAGAAAATATTTCGGCCCCAGGACGTGAAACGGATTTGTCTGGGTTGCCAGGTAGAAAAAGACGTAAAAGACCCTAAGACATGGGGTCTCAAAGTCAAATAAGTTGAGGGCCACCACCAACACTATCACTTCACGGAAAGGATGCGTCTGCTTTCACTGTTTATTACAATAGAAAAAAAGATTAAAAAATCAGTTTCCCGTACATTCTGTGTAATATTACACTGAACCAGAAGAGTTTGAGAACCATAGGATTTACCATAGAATGTGGAGAACAAATCTGTAAAATATTACTATAAATTTAATTTCACATCAAGGTGGGGGCCACAAAATTCTTTCTACAGGGGGGCACAAGGCCCCTGCTCTTTAAATACAGAAAAATAACATTATAACTTTACTTAAGTGATAAAGGCCTATATATATAATAAGTCAAGTTGTAGACTATTTAGGTCTTAATTATATTAAAACTCTAAAAAGGAAACCCCATTCCAATGCAACCCTACTTAATTGAACTAAAAAAATATTTTGTGGCCAAAAAAAGCTTCCTTTATTCAGACTACAGGTTCCCAGAGGCTGAATCAGGACGTCTTGAGAAGCAGACACAAGTAATCGCTATATTTCTTCATCACTGTCAGAAGGTCAACGTTGTTCTGTTTGATTTTTGTTTGTTACGTAATGTTTGCCTTTCAGACCTGACTCTAACAAAGTTCATGTCGTCAATGTCAACAAATAGGACATTTTTAAAGTACTTAAACATTTGGATTAAATACCTTTTATTAGAAATGTTATTAACATGAATGTACACAAATAAACACAACACAAAGTTAATTTCTTCACTTCTTTGCAGCCAGAGCCTGTGGGTCCTTGGCCATGCAGCGTGACTGGAAGGCACTCATCATCTCACGGCTGGTCAGGTGGGCTCCCTTCATCACCAGCCTCTCTCCGTCTGCTGCAGAGCAGAATGAGAGAAAACTCAGTGTGAGCAGAAGTCACAGAACAGAGGCCGCTGCTCTGCTGACCTATGGCAGACTTTCCTGCATTGGCCAAGTGTGTCTGAGTCATTGTGTTCGCACGTGTGAAATTCACTCCTTTGTCTCCGTTTCCACATACAAATCAACAACTGCAACCTTGACATGGTATAAAGTACAGGCGTTAACATAAAAAAAAATCTTTTAAGCACAAAATCAGACAGAAAAACTTATAAAATACAGCTGGGTTTAAAATAAATGCATTTCCTGCATAAGTCATGTGACACATTGTGAAAGAAAACTGAGGAAATATCTGCAATATTGACAGGAGTATATACTGTATGTATATACTGTATGTTCAACTGACGTAGAAATAACTACTTACTAAAGGTGATGTCCACCACGGGCTCAGATTTATCATGTTTCACTTTAGTTATTACTTCACAGTTCATGTTGGTGGAGCGGACCTTCTCTGAGCCCACCATGGCCAGGAACTCCCTATGTAGATAGAGAGAACTATATTAATGTCTCAAGACATACATGGTTACACTACGACACAGGTCAAGGCAGACTGGTAGACATTACACAGTGAAAAGATTGCAAGACAGAGTTATTCACTTTTTCAACCTCATATAAACAAAAAAATATTGTCTCAACTGTTATTGGGAATAACGAGGACAATGGACAGGATCAGGAGTGAGGTGATTAGAGGGACAACACAGACAGGAAGGTTTGGAGAAAAAGCTAGAGAAGACAGACGGAGATGGTTTGGACATGTTCAGTGGAGGGACAGTGGAGACATTGGTAGAAGAATGATCCTAGAGATGGAGCTACCAGGTAGGAGACAAAGAGGAGATTGATGAATGCAGTGAGGGAGGACATGGACGTAGTCAGCGGAGGCTATTAATTAATTATCTGTTTCCGTAGTGTAGTGGTTATCACGTTCGCCTCACACGCGAAAGGTCCCCGGTTCGAAACCGGGCGGAAACAATATTATATTGACATTGTTTTTGGTTATCATGGCATGTGAATCATAAAGTCTCATCCACTTAAGTTACAACATAGACTGTGGTTAATATTGACGCGCAATTAAGATTCGGCCTCGGAAAATGACCGAAAAATTGCCTCCAACAACTGAGATAATAAATTACTAGTGAAACCTGAAAAACATTTCGTTAACAGTATTTAATCGATATAAAACTGAAACCGATACACACGTAAAAAACACACAAAACAGATCATTTCACTGCGTTTCCTAATCTGGTCACTAAAAATGACAGAAAATGTCACAATGACAGAAGCCCGTAGCGAATACTTATCGAAGTAAACATTTTATTTTCTCTTTATTTTCGTCGTAAAATAAAAAAATCAAACGACGTCACAACATGAATAAAACTATCAGACATTTCTCACCGTGTGGACCGAACATTGGACTCAAATGGAGAGAACTGAAACAATATTTTCTTCACGGCCTTCAGCACCACAGTCGCTTTCTTGGAGGCAGCCATGTTGGATTCTAGTCCCTGTGACGTCAAACACGAGCGACGGAGCGTTTTTGATACAGTGAGACAGCAGAGGGCGCCAAAGGACAAGAAACCCGCGGATCTGGCTCTACACTATGAATAGGTTGTTTGTATTATTATATTATTATACTGTAATTATATAACATATAATAATTACATATATTATTAATAATATTATAATTATAATAGCTGTTAAACTTAATTGCATTTAACCAATTTGATAATAAAATAATTTCAATAATTTAGTTAAATCCTTATTAAAATGCCAATAGACAGAAATACATAACTATTCCTACAGCACAACAAAAATGTCAGTATTAAATACAAATATAATCTAATGGAAACCTAAAGTAAATTAAAAGATAATTAAAAATATAATTTAACTTTATTTAAAACATTTTTAAAAAGTACAAAATAATATAGCAAACGTGCCTAAAATTAGACCATTAATGACAGAAAGAATTATTTATATTAGTTACAGTAATGAAGGTCTTAATCCACCTTGGGCTTTTATTTAATTTGAGAAAACCGTGTGCCAGGCTGGAGGTCATTTTAACCCTCAGGTATCAGCAGTGTTCTGATAGGCCATTTAAAATGCAATTCCTTCAGAAGCGTGTAACACTTATATCCATCTGAGCATCAGACAGAGTTCATTAGTGTCAGCTGAGAGGGAAACCAACTCTGACACCTTCCTGTAATCATCTGACGAACCGTGTCACACAACGCAATTACAGCAGCCAGTGGTCTGTCAGGCCCTGAGTCAATAAAGGAGGAGCCGCTAAACAAATAGACAGTCAAACAGACACCTCTCATAATTAAATATACCAGGAGGATCCGGACTGGTCCCAGGTCCTCGCTGCACCCACTGGAAAAAGGAAAGGTCAAAACCTGCAGCGAGGAGGAAAAAATTGGTTGGTAATGAAAATTGCATTTCACCGTCAAACTCAGTTATGGAATTAATTGTTGTGCTGAGAGGAGCAGGCCTACATGTCTGGAGACGACGTCGAGAGCAGAAATTACAGCAGTCACTGTGCGAAATTTGCAAAGAGAATGTTGTCACATTTGATATTTGACTGGATTTTTTTTTTTATTGTTATTTCACACTCAGCTCTACTTGTTGTTTGCACTTCATGGAGAGGACTTGAAGATATTTTTAGCCGCATGTCACACACACCACTGGATGTGAGTGTGAATTCAACAAACTGAAACTTTAAACTACACCCAAAACTCACCAAGCTTTGAGTGGCTTCACCCAAACTTCAACCAAACTTCAGGGTTCTTTCCTCAAGTGTGGGACAGGCCGGCGTCCCGACCCAGACTGTGACTGTGAGACATTGCAGGAACAAACGCAGCTCTAAATATAGACTTATGGCTACTGGAAGGGGAAAAGCATTTCCTCTACACACCCTACTGTAACCCAAACACACACACTGAGTCATACTACACACCCAATAATAGACAGTGAGAGAAAAAGAACATGAAGGAAGAATGAGATCTGAGAAAACAGTCCAGAAAAAATAAGTTGTATTGTCTCAAAAGAAGAATTAAAACTGTCAACGTCATTGTCTCTGCAAAACAAAAAGTTCTAAACTATTCTTCTTTTCCTTTCAGTTTGTCCCTTTTTTCAGGAGTTGCCACAGCGAGTCAACAATGTCCATCTCCCCCTGTCCTCTGTATCTTCTACTCAGACACTCTGACTCCAACTACCTCCATGTCCTCCCTCACTGCATCCATCAATCTCCTCTTTGTCTCCTACCTGGTAGCTCCACCTCTAGGATCATTCTTCTACTATTGTATCCACTGTCCCTCCTCTGAACACGTCCAAACCATCTCCGTCTGTCTTCTCTAGCTTTGTCTCCAAACCTTCCTGTCTGTGTTGTCCCTCTAATCACCTCATTCCTGGTCCTGTCCATCATGGTCCTAGATGAAAACTGCTATCAATCTACTTTATTTTACTTTGTTACCATGGTGAGTCGCCCCCTACTGCAAGTTCACAGGGTGACAAGCGGGACTCCACCCGATCTAAGTGTGTGGATGTGCTACAGTGACGGGAAAGGACAGTGAAGAAACTGTTTATTACAGTTAATCTATTAACACTAACCTGTTGAACCCAGAGCCAAAGTCTTAGGTCTTTTATTGTTTTTATCTGAGGGACAGTTTGCTGTAGTGTCAGCAATAATCAGGACACAAAAGTGAAACCAACAGTCGTCCAACGTCCCTCCTCTGAACATGTCCAAACCATCTCAATCTGTCTTCTCTAGCTTTGTCTCCAAACCTTCCTGTCTGTGTTGTCCCTCTAATCACCTCATTCCTGGTCCTGTCCATCCTTGTCCTAGAAGAAAACTACCATGAATCTACTTTATTTTAATTTGTTACCATGGTGAGTCGCCCCCTACTGCAAGTTCACAGGGTGACAAGCGGGGCTCCACCCGATCTAAGTGTGTGGATGTGCTACAGTGACGGGAAAGGACAGTGAAGAAACTGTTTATTACAGTTAATCTATTAACACTAACCTGTTGAACCCAAAGTGCCAAAGTCTTAGGTCTTTTATTGTTTTTATCTGAGGGACAGTTTGCTGTAGTGTCAGCAATAATCAGGACACAAAAGTGAAACCAACAGTCGTCCAACGTTTTTCAACTCATTTGTGACACATCATGTGACACATGTGACCATCGTTTCCTCGTTTGAATTTTGTTGTGTTGTGAAGTTTGTTATGCAACAGACATAGCTGTGTTGCGTTCAAGTACTTATTGACAGAATGTGATGACAACACAGACAGGAAGGTTTGGAGAAAAAGAAGCTAGAGAAGACAGATTGAGATGGTTTGGACATGTTCAGATTGATGGATGCAGTGAGGGAGGACATGGAGGTAGTTGGAGATCGAGAGGAATTTGGAAAAACCAGGAATTCAATTTATTTCTGTTTTTGACTAAATAGGATTGTAATCACAAGGGAAGTCTTTGTGTTTTCAAGAGCCAAAGATACATTTACTGACAGTTTTCAAGAGTCTCCACTTCTTAAACAGGGGCCTCATGGTTCCTGTTGTCATGTGACCATCAACCACAGACCATGACAAACAAGGAGCCCAGCTCTTAAGTGAAGCCCAGCAGGGAAGGTCAGTGTTGTTTATGAGAGTGTGGAGAACCTGATCTAACCATGTTGGTCAGAATGTTCCAACCTTTTGACCTGACTATTTTCTAACCCTCTCTGCTCCAACCTCATGACCTCTCCACGAGGCCTGTGATTGGACCGTTTCCATATGCAGCCCAAGGAAACACAAGACTCCAAAGACCCAGATCAAGGGGGTAAAATAGCGGGAAAAGAGCCGCGTCTGTCCATGACTGAGGGACCGTCCTGCAGTTTCCTGTGTGAACATGTTGGAGGAGACACCTCCTATGGAACACTGAACATTCCTGCAATGTCAGGAGGGTAGGAGCAGCACAAGGAGTCTGATGATGCAGATGTCAGTAAATCAATTTCACCTGACCACAAATATTTATTAAATTATAAGAAATATTGCATTTAAATGGGATTAAGTTTTACTGGTCTGACCACCAACACTTGGGTTCGAAAGACCTCAGGTTCAAATCCATCAGTTGCTACTGAACTGTTCTGATCATAGCACCGTCCCAAACCGCATAACTTCTCATTTCTGGACTACATCTCCCATGATGCCTAGCGCTTCTCCTCCCACCACCCTCCCCTCTGTTGGTGTGAGTGCGGTGTGTGTTTCTGTGTGTGTACGGCTCTCAGACTGAAGTGAACTGAACATCTCGGTGTGTCAGAGCTGAGCTGAGCTGAGCGGCGGGCTCTTCATCCCAGCACCATCCTTCTCCACCTCTTCCTCCACCTCCTCAGTCGGTTCATGTGGCTAAAAGACCCAGAGTGAGTGTGAAGGCTCCGGGAACACTTGGTGGGCAGCTGACCAGCCGCTCTCCCTCTCTCCGCTCCTTCTATCTCGGCGTCTCCGGTAAGTCCTGCCTTCATTCCTGCACATGTGGATGTAAAAGTTGTTGGTCGGTGGAGCCGCTGGGAACGGGTGTGTGTGTCGGTGTGTGTGTGGAACTTTGGAAGTGCCGCAGCCTCGGCGTTGGGAGTGAAGCCTGGAGAATGTGAGTAGCGGTGACAGTGAAGCTGCAGCAGGGACTTGTTGCCTCTGCAGAGAAAACGTTGCGTGTTTCCTGTCAACGCCACAAACCCAGTGATGCACATGCAGCCTGAGACCTTCTCCCAACGTCAATAATGCAGCTGCAAATCTGTAACATTCGGCTGCAGCTGCAGCAGGTTCAGTTTCCAGTCCATTTTTTGTGCTATTTTCTATACGTCATCAGAGTTGATACTGTGGCCTGTGTTGTTCATTTAAACTCGACGCATTTGCATTGACCAGTCACAGGGCTGCAAGTTAATACACCGAGACAGAGGTCCTCAACCTGGGGTGCGCGACCCCTATGGAGCCCGTGAAGGTACTGCAGAGGGACCTTTAGATAGACTTAAATGATCCCAAGATTTTTAGTTTAGTTTGATTAAACCCAGGACACACTGTTGCCCGGCTGGCCTGGGAACATCTTGGGATCTTCCAAGATGAGCTGGAGGAAGTGTCCAGGGAGAGGATAGTGTCTGGGTGCAGAGGTTTACTGGTTAAGGAACTGGAGGGTCTCAGGTTCGAGTCCACCAGCTGGCAGTTTACTACTGTGTTTTGTCCATGTTTAGCTATAAACCAGCTGATTATAAAGTAAATAACTGGACCAGGTGGTTTACTCATGGGAACAGAGTAAATGAGAACTGGAAGGAGTAAAAACACTGAAAACTCAAAAGCAGTGGATTTTGACAGATTTGGCTTCAGGATCCTTCATCAGCATTAAGTAACATTCAATGTTACATAATGTAACACTCCAGTAACTGTACTTGTTCTGGAAATGTATTTAATTATATAAAAAAGTATTTCTATTTGTGTATTGTCCTGGCAAAGGCCTGCGCCCCACAGAAAACAGGTCTGTGACCCACCTTTGGGTCCTGATCCACCAGTTGAGAATCACAGAGCTGTTGGGGGAGTATGTGTCCAATTGGAGGTTTTTCCTTTTCCTAAGTTTTTCCGTTGTTTATAACCTTTCCTCCCAGACTCAGATGATTTATGTTAACAAATGAGATAGAATGAGATCAGATTGAGCTTTTCTGCCCCCTACAGTCATCTTGCCGCACCAACAAGGACATAACACTGGAGTGGAGTAGAGATTATAGTGTTCATGACTGCGAGCTACATCTGTACTTGCAGAAATCCACTTCCCCCACTGTAACAAATGCACCAGTTTTCTGCACAGGCATGAACACTGAGGCCCTGTACCCACAGGGTCATGTGTGGCGTCTGTTGATGTCCCCGGATAAACTCCTCAGTTGTGGACAAACAGTACTGTCCTCACTGACACAGACGGGAGGACAGGCCCTGTCCACTGCAGCTCAAAGCTGGCAGTCATTTCTGTGTCTATTAAAAAACAACATTTTTTTAATGGAAACACATATTTGTGTGAAACCTTAAAGAGGAAAATGACCTCGGCTGATTCGCCCCAATGAATAAACACACTCTTTTTCACACTTTTTTGTTTTATCCACGCCTCTGCCCTCTTCCTCTATTTCTCTACAAACACACTGAGACTGATGTGTTCGGGCTTTAACTGTCCCCCCTGAAACACGATTTCACAAACTATTTGCATCCTCGGGTGTTCATCCTCACTTCCTTATGTTAAACATTAATGGCAACTGTTGACACAAACCTGCTAAACAAATAGCACTGGTCCCCGAGTCTCTGTTAGACTCGATCCTAGGCCTGAATTCCTGATTGATTTGATGCCTGTCGCATCCTGAGCCACCGACCTTGAAGGGATGAACCTGAGGGTCAAGACAAATGGTTGTAACGTGGCCTCCTAAACTCTGGCGTATTCATAGCACACGGTTAAGGCTGGTATGTGGTTAGAGACGGAGTCGGATGCTGGTGCAGCTGCTGCGCAACAGAAGGAAGACGAGCGAGGAGAGAAAGGATGGAACAAGTGCAGCGTGGGGTGTTGGAGACATCCTGTGGTTTATATCGCTCGAGTGAAAGAAAGTTGAGGGGTGGAACCTTGAAAAGTAATGAAAAAAATGTCTTCATTGCTTTGCTGCAAGTTCCCTGTCCTTCCATAGTCACATATACAGTAAAAGTCACTGCATTTTACTGTATTCAGTCTTACATGTAGGTCAGACTGCAGGACCATGTGATCTATTCCAGTGCTGAGGTACAAGGAGGAAGCAACTGAGGAAAAAAAAAAGATTAAATCTCTGCTGCGTCATGTCACGTTCTGAGAAACGGATCAAATTTCTCATCTCACAAACGAAACGGTCGTCTTTCTTACCACTGAACCTTTTGGATTTGTCTTGGATGGACTTGGCTGAACAAGTCCTTGAATGTGACAATGTATGTGAAGTGAGGAGTGGACTGATTACAGACACTGTCAGCCCTGTCTGCCCAGTCTCTACGTGTTTTCCCTGTTTGGAAGACGAAAAGATGACTTTTTTCCTCATTTATCCAGGTCTTCAATGAGTCTAGACCAGGCGTGGACACATTTTTTGACCACAATTGGTCCCAGACTTGGGCAGGTAGACGAGTCCAGAGCAGAAGGAAGGATTGTTGCTTTGAACTAAGTTGAAATGCATCTAAAAGTCACATATAAAACCTAAAACAAATACCTTTTATGACGTCAACTACTGGTGAAACACATTATAGAGGTATAATGGTATATGAATAGATTATTTAATTTGGAGAAGGTTGGCAGGCCGCATTAAAAAGATCAACGGGCTCCACCCGGCCCCCAGGCCTTAGTTTGACCATGCCTGGTCCAGGTGTAAAAAACTGGTCTCCATCTTGTTTTGTCTCAAACTCCAATAAGTTGAAGGCCACCACCCACATGATCATTTTACAAAGGGCCACGTCAACTTTCAGTGTTTAATACAAAAGAAAAAATTTAATAAAAAATAATTTTCCTTTTAGATTCTGTGTAATACAACACTGAACCAGAAGGGGGCTGTGGACCAGGGTTTGGAGAATTATAGGATTTACCATAAAATGTGGAGAACAAATCTATAAAATATTATTAGAAATTCAACTTTCACATCAAGGTGGGGACCACAAAATATTGTTTCACTGGCCATAAATGGCCCACGGGCCATGAATTTGAGACCCCTCAACTTAAATCTGAACAAAAATGGATTTGAAGTCACATTCACTGAAAAAAAAATCTGTCTATGATTTGAGGCGTCTGTAGTCGTACAGGATACTGGTTTGTGGTTCATAGATAAGAAAGACGCTTACGTCCCTGTTAATGATCACATCTAGATATTACTGTACGTGTGTCTCAGGTGTCTGCCTGGACTCAAAGGTCTCTCTAACTGCCGTCCAATCAGACTCCTCCTTTAATAAATATGGATCCATATCACCGTGCAGTAAAACAAACCCCTATAATGTTATTTACATGAACAAGAGTCGTTTCCTGTTTTGCTCAGCTTACTGAGGTTGAACTGCTGTGTCTCATCCCTGGGACAGTGGACACAGTGACTCTGTTGTGCAGCTGGAATCTTCTGGATTAATCCTGCTCTGTGCGACGGCTGTGAAAGAGTTTCATTGCAGGTGTTGACATGTGGTTCAGTCGACCACACAGATTTCACACTCACTCTGGGCTCCAGCAGCAGGGGTTCAATTCCCCGCAGCCCAGGTTGAGTGAAAGAAAAAATAAAAAGTCTGCTGCGTCGGCAACAGTTGGACCAACTCAGCTGCTCACCTCAGTCACTGAGATGGATTTTTCATTTGTTTCCAATTGCATGAAGAGCACGGCTGTGTCTGAGATCACATTTGTGGGTGGTGTTGTTGAAGCACCTGAAGATCTGAGAGTCGTTTATTGCTAATTCCTCCAACAGGTGTAGAGCAGCGATGAGCTCAAACTGTCCAAACTGTCCCAGAGTAACTCCTCATCCTGACCACGGAGACTTTTCTCACTTGTCACTCAGGTCCACCATCGTTAATAAGCAGGATGGAGGGGCGAGGGCGGGGGGGCAGTGGTTTAGTGAAGTGAAATGTTTAAAAACGGTGGATAATGACAGTGATGGATCGCTGCACCTCCATCAACGACGTCCTCATCCAGAGACGGTTTAATTAGAATGTAAATGAGACTTTTACAGCCTGAACCGTCGCCGCTGATGTGTACGATGACTGATGAGTTTCCGTGGAAAAACAAAAGTGTGCCGAGACTTTGACCCGGTTTGGGAAAATTGAGCAATCTCGGCTAAGAAATTCTGGAGGTTTTTAATTTCAGGGTTTGGATTTAACGTCGTTGGAATGTTTTACGATCGTGTTTGTGTGTTTGTGTTTGTGCCAACACACCTTAGGCAGCAAAAGACAACACCCCAGAGAAAAATAAGAGCTATGCTAATGATGCTCACTCTTCATTGCTCCGGTGCTGAGTGGGTTGCCTCAGTTCTTCACGGTGTGGGGGGGCAGATGATTGGACCCCCCTTGTTTTCTTCAATTTCCTGCTGGTTCTTGCTGCAATTTTACAGCCTGGTACCACTAAAGGTAAATGACCTGAAGAAAAACACAGAATGCCTTAAAGCACTGTTGTTAGCAGTACAAGGCTACAGATCAGAACTGGGTAAACTAAGGCCCGGGGGCCGGATGCGGCCCGACAAACTAGTCCAAATTTTACTGTTAATTTCTATTATTGTTATTCTTCTACCTTTTCCCTGCAAAGGCAGGATTTCCCCAATAGATGATCTCAAAGAAGCTTATAGCATTTCTTTTTTATTCAATACTTTACTCATCATTTATCGTAGTTCGGTGAAATACTCAATCTTTCTGGTCCTGACCTGACCTGGGACTCAATTTTTATTTCCACTTGTGGCCTGTGAGTCAAAATATTTGCCCAGCCCTGGCCTAGATACTGATGTAATAACTGATTATTTTGGTTACTATCAAGAAAAACATTAAAATGAAAGACTAGTTCTAAAATTAACCCTTTACGAGCTGTTTCTGTTGCTATTGTCCTAGTTGTCCAAACAAACTGGCCTTTAAAGACTGTAAGAGGCTCCTAGTTAGAGACATGTAATTATTATCAATTATTAATTAAATCCAGTTGTTAGCATGTAGCTTCACTGTGCTGTGCAGTCATTTACATGGGAAGTGTGATGAGAAGTGACTGACGTGGAGACACAGCCCAGTCTGGTTTATCCGGACATACAGTATGCAGGGAATTCCGCCCGATCTTGCCCTCAGACACTTTGCTCTGCGGCTGTTGTTGTGCACAGACTGCATCTGCAGCACTGACACTCAGCTCACCTCTGTTACTGAGTGACCACAGACACAGAGATAAAATCAGAGTTACCTCACCAAGGAATTGTGGGTAACTTGAGTCCCTTTGTGTCTGGGTCCTAGGTGACACCAGGGCGTTTGTGGTTGTGTATGTTGAGTCAAAAGTCACAGTGGTGGCCTAGTGGTTGAAGAAGCAGATCGTGGGTCCGTAAGGTTACAGGTTCAAATCCTTCAGCTGCCAGGCTGCCACTGAGCATAGCACCCACAAAACCTCCAGTGGGCTAGAGGAGGGTGCAGTGTAATTTGGGTGGCAGTCATGGAGACTGCTACGACCAAAAATGTCAAAATAAAGTGTCCCTACAACAGTTATTACACATTGATTGGTGCCAGAAACACAACTGCAGCGCTTTTATTTTGAAGGCCAATATTTTGCTTTGTTAAAGTCTATTTTACTGAGGTATTTGTGTGTGTTGGCTCATAAAACTTCACTCAGAGGTATCTGAAAAATGTGTTGGACCAGTTTTGTGATACATCAGCCCATGATAAGAGCAGTAATCCGTCCTCTGATGGACAGTTTGTCAGAGAACGGTCTGTGAACTCAGCAGCGCTGCTATAAAAGGCCGACTGTACGATACGGAGACGTGTTGTTGACACTGCCAAGATTAGGAGCTTTAGCTGAGTCTCCACTACACCGTACATCCACCTTCCTTGCACTAATCACTGCTCCAATACACAGTGGATACACACTGGTGTGTATCCACTGCAGCAGCTTTGAAACCACCTCTCAACACCAGGCATGTGTCCAGTCGTGGAATGTATTTTATTCAAGCGTGGAGAAATATTTTTACTGAATTTTAATTGGCCTGCAGATGCCCGTAAACCGGAAACCTTAATCTCCTAATTGCTCTCCCGTCGGGCCTCACCTTAGATCTCTGACTCCACTTCCACGTCCGACGGCTACAGACGCAGCTGCAGCCAGAAAGTTTTCATTGCAGACCCAATAAAAGTGAATAGAGGGGACCACAGGCAGGAAGGCCTCGTCCAATGGCAGTAAAACGCCACCTGCTTCAAGCCTTTCGCTGCCAACACGAACAACAGGCTCTTAAAGTATCATGAAGGATGTAAATGCAACGGCTTCTGACCTGAAATGACTTTATCTGGTGGAAAAGTCTGAGTCATTCCAGTAAATCTGTTCTGTCCTGTGGCACTTGGTCTCTCCATCATCTGGTGCAGGTGACGGTTGTGAGATCTGCTATGATGAGACAGAATCCTACTCCGTAAGACCAGAGTTGGCGTCTTCAGTTGATGACGGACAGAGGTAAAATGATTGACGAAAGGTTGAGATGGTTGGGCTGGTGCTGAGGGACATTTATGGATGTCAAACGGGTGGTGTAACAGAAAAGGGACGTAGAGATGGAGGCATCAGGAGCCACATCATTTCTTATTTTTCAGAAAACCCTCTGTACGTCACATGCATAATTCTTCAGTGATGCTCAGGATGAGGAAAGATTTACCCTGAGAACATGTGGGTTTCCTGAGTTGGCCTCACGAAAGATTGTGACATGTCTCACCTCCAGGCAGCAGCAGCACAAACCAAGAACTGTGATGAAAATCAAGCCTGAAAGTGTTTGGACAGGACAGGAGACACGCTTGGTTGATCAGTGACTGTGAAGTGTCCTTCCTCTTTGGTGTAAAATGCTGCTGATGCAGTGTGCAAAAACACACACCACATGCAGATGCTTAATTGTCTCCCAGAGACGTGGTCTTTTTCCTAAACTGCTGACTGATGCAGTCCAGCATGTAAACAGTACTGTTGACACATGGACGTCCACTGAGACAGGTGGGAGAACACAGTGGTCGGCCATGACTGGGATGTAAAATCACTTTCTACCTGCAGGTTTGACTAGTCAAACAGCATCACCAAACAAAAAATCTAGCAGCAATCTAGTCTTCTATCATAAATATTTTTTGATACCAAATGTGTAAAGTGTAAACTGTCCCTCGGTGTCTCTCCTGAGTTGATGTCGCTCAATCCGTCAACATTTAAATCTTCTGTGGTCTGGACAGATTTGACCGTAGAACCCCACCACAGATGAAGCAGTTACACGTCCAAATGTCCCCTGTGCTTGTTGTAATCTCCTGTTGACAATTCTGAAAAAAAAATCAGTGAACAGGGTTGCCCTCCCCCCACCCTCAGGCCGGTTTCCAGACCATCTGTTGGACCCATGTCCTGATACGACCTGCAGTGAACATCATAGATGACCTGGTCACTGTTTCAGTTGTTGGTCTATGGACAATGGCTGCGTTCTGTCCCTGCACTTTGCATGCAAACAAATCAGTGAAGGACCTCAGTGGAAAGAGTGCCTTCTGGTCCCGGGGCCTGGTAATGACATCTGTGTATTTGCATACAGTGCAGTGAAATGATGGTCACAGGAGACATGAATATCAACCAGTGGAACGAGTCAATGAAAACCTCAGGACACGTTATAATAATAACAGTCGCCGTGACAACGATACACACTTTTATCCACGTTTATTTTCCTACGATGAGGTCCATGTAGACTGTCCTCTTATCCTGCGGGACACCTGACTGCTCACATGGTTAGTTACCAGTGAGACAGCGACAGCATTGGACGTCTGACACTGGTTCACACCTCTTTTTTTTCCACTTTTCTCCTCCATCTGTGATTGTCTGCCATGTTTCACTCCTCATTGTCACATTTTCTCCTTTGTCCTTCTTTCTCTTCCTGTTCTTCTTCTGCCTCCTTAGGCTTTAAACCTTTTTCTGTGTTTTTCGTACATGAAAAAATAATATTTGGACTGTGTTTAGTATATTTCTATTTCATAAACGTGAAGTTGGAGTTCTGCACAACATGGCTGCATCCATGTTTATGAAGGGTAAAACGCCCCCAAGTGGTCAAATGTATTGTTATCCTGGACTGAGTTGAAACAAAGAAGCTTCACTAAAATATTGAAGGGAATTTGTGATAAAAACAAGTGATTCTGACTCTGAAATCTTCTGCTGGAAACAAACCATTTTTCCTTTTCAGCCTTATCTTCACTTCCATTTTTCGGTCGTCCTCCCTGAGTCTCATGTCTCTGACACACTTCTCTTCCTTTGTCTCCTTTCCATTCCTCTTTCTACCCACGAAACCAAACTTTAGTCTTGAGTCTGAAAATCTAAAAAAAAGTCTTTAAAAAATAAACCTCAAACCCACCAGTGCCAGTAACGTCAAACTTCACGACAGTCAAATCTGCTCCATCACACACTTTCACAATAAGAGACAACTTGCTGATAATTAAGGTGCACCTCCCTGTTCACGTCTCCTAAACATGGAGTCATAATAGAAAATGACCCCATTATCTCCCAGGGCAGCAGTGCTTTAATATAGTCACATGGTTCTTCTGCACTGGAGAAGCCTCCTGATTGGACTGGCTGTGGATTTCTCTGGAGGTTTCTTCAGCCTGGCTCTGTGTTTAATGTGCTGAACTACACTGGGTATCAGACAGGTGCAAACGGAGAAGAGGAAAATGTGTGGAATGAGGTGGAAGAATCAGCGGCCTCCAGGGGGCAGACATCATTTCCAAACCCCGATGAGTTTTTCTCAGGTGTCGACATTGAAAGGAGGTTGAATTTCTATTACGGTTGGCAATAATTTTCCTTATGCTAAAAAATTTTAAAAACCTGTGATTCTGGTTCTGCGTCAACAGTGGTGGCCTAGCGGTGGAGGACGCAGACTAGGGTCCGCAGGGCTTCAGGTTCGAATCCACCAGCTGCCAGGTTACCACTGAGGTGCTCTGAGCTTAGCACCGTCCTGACCCACATAACTTCTTACGGGCTCACAATATGGTGCAATGTGATTTGGGTGGTGCCAGCTGCCCCTGCAGCGCGGCAACGGACCAGAAGAAGAAGGTGAATGATTTGATACTGAACGGATATTGTTGAATCCGAAGCTTTTGTCGGCATCTGCCAACGTGCTGCTTTCAATATCATGATCTTTGAGATTCCAGAAGGTTCTAGGTTCTACCATCCAACAGTTAACGTAGCTCCAACCTTTTAGTATCAGCTGAAGGAAACAGGTCAAAGTCCTCGTGCCATTTGCCTCCGTCAGTCGATTATTCTCCTGGGAAGTCGTAAAAAAAAAAAAAACAGTCAGTGTTTCTGAAGTAATAAGGAAAGAGTCTGTGTATTGGACCAACATGGCCAATATAACAATTAAACAAATGTCTTCATCATCAACCACGTACGAGGTTTGAGACTCGCTCCATTAGGTTAATTACTAATCAGTGTTTGGTTTGTCACCACTGTTTATGTGTGTGTTTGTGTGCGTCAGTGTTGCTGCATTTATTTGCAAAATGGGAATTAGTGAAATCTGGGAAGATGATGGCGTTCCAAAGCATTATTTGCGAGTCGTGGAGAATTCACTCTCTCTGTTTCCCTGCTCCTTCCCTCTTCTCCTCCTTCCTCTCCCACTGCTGCTCTCCTTCAATGGGCTCCTTGTTTTCCTCCTCTTGCTTCTTGTTAATATGCGTTTCTTTCCTGCAGTGAGAATAACAATGTACAGAAGAGAAAAAAGAGGCGAAGAGGCTGGAATGAGTAGCAACAAGGAAAGAAAGAGAAAAGAAACAAACTGGAATTAATTAGTTTAGAGAGATGTTTGAGTCAAGTGGAAAACAAAGAGTTGACTGTGGAGGTGAAGGAGTTCACGTCCTGGTCACTCTGTCCAATCTTCTCCTCTGAGCTTGTCCCTTGTCTTCTCTAGCTTCTTTTTCTCCAAACCTTGTCTGTGTTGTCCTGATCCTGTCCATCCTTGTCTCTTTAGGAGACTAAAGACAATCTCAGCAGCATCTTCAACTCTGCCAATTTGTCTTATTTCTATGTTTTTCGTTTTCTTAAGTTGGGAAAGTGCGTCAGGAAAGTTTGTGTTTTTTTGGACAAACCAGCAAAAAATACTTTACCTTTAAAATATAGTAGAATATTTCAATACAATAATATCCCATGTGACTGTATGGAGTCAAGTCGCTTCTCGGAATCTGCTCCTTTCCCTCAGGTCGGAGCAGCAGGACTGATGTGATGGGGGATGAAAAAGCAGTTGGAGACGACAGTGAGTTACAGTCAGTGTCCAGCTGCTGTTGAAGGTTGTGGAATGAGAGGGGACGGACAGTCAGAGTTACTGTGAGGGAGACAGAACGATGACATGGAGAGAACAGACGGCAAAAGAGGAAACGAGGAGAGAGGAGAGGATGTCGGAGAACAGGGTTAGAAAAGAGAAGTGGAAAGAGAGGAATAAGAAAAAGTTGGATTGAAGAGATTGAAAGTGTCTTTGTTTGATGGCATTTGCACGATGACAGGACGTGGAAAACCAAACAAAAACACTGGGCTATGACTTCCTGTAATGGTTTCAGAACCGTTTGAATTGATAGAAATGTCGTAACTTGGAAACAGCACAGAGGATTTGTCTGAACGACTGAGCCAGAGAAAACATCGGAACGCTCCCACACTGAAATCAGGAAAATCCAAGTTTCTTGATGTTGACTTGCAACTTTGCAATCATTCACGCCAGATCGTCCACTCTGTCTCTGGAGTTAACGTTGATCAGATGATGTTATTGTCTCTTTCCAACACAAATATTGTCAATAAAGTCTTTGACTTGAATATATGTTTTGGAAACCTTCCGTCTGGAGATGTAGGGAAAAATCCTTGCTTTTGGAATGAGACTGAAAGATAAAGGGGAAATTCCAAGATGGTTTGTGTTGTTTGTTATTCCAGCCCATCTTTTCCCCACACCCAGAACCTCCCATCTTTCTCATCAAGACGTCAAACACACACATGCACAGATGGAGGACAGTGACAACACATGCAGTCGTGAAGCAGTAAATTAAAGGCTGAATCACAGCGGGTTGATCAACGTCTTGGCGGAGGATATTTTTGGGACCATTTCAGCCACAGTGAACCTTGTTAAAAATATTCCCTCATCAGTGAAGAAGGTTTGACACATTTTGGTGAAGACTTTTCCTAAACTTCCTAAACAGGACATTTGTCTCCTTTTCTTATTAAAAATCTCAGCCAAAAAGTCCCACCCAGTTGGCCGTCAGCCTCCCTGAAAACAAATGACTTGGAGCGCCTGGTCGTGCCCTCCCATTTAGCATGTTGCCTGGTGAAATCATCTCTTCTAACGACTCTGCACAGTCTGTGAGACAAACTATCAGTCCTGTGGTGAGATGCTTAGAAAGTTAATCCACCTGCACGGCTGCTGAGTTCCTGCCGAGGGAATTAACGGCGAGGAGGAAACGGGAAGAAATGTCAAGGGCGAATGCAGGTTTAACCATTTTCTTTATGTCTAGAAAAGGAAAGTCTTTTTCAGCAGCTCTCTATCTTCTACTTCCCTCCTCTGAACATGTCCAAACCATCTCAATCTGTCTTCTCTAGCTTCTTTGTCTCCAAACCTTCCTGTCTGTGTTGTCCCTCTACTCACCTCAGTCCTGATCCTGTCCATCCTTGTCTCTCCTAAAGAGAATCTCATCGTCTAATGAACTGTTGACTATTATACCTACAGTAATATTGGTATTTTATCAAGGTCATAGTCAAGGTTGACCTCTGGACGTCACTTCTGGACGTCACTTCTGTGCTTTGATGCTTTTTTTCAAGACTCTGTCGATCAAGAAGCTGCTTATATAATAGACCGGAACTGAAGATGCCTGACTGGTATGACTGTAGTGATGCCAGTGGGTCCATCCGTCCCCCTAGCAACCCTGTAACCGGGGCGACGGGACCTTGACAATAAACAGAAAATATCAACCTCAGTGGTTCTGTGTTTGCTCAGTGCCAGGAGGCAGATAAAGCAGAGCTGCAGCATCTGTAGAAGCAGAACTGCAGTAGAATTAAAGCCTGAACTTGTAACATCAGGACTAACATTCTACACAGGACATGAACAGACTGAGGACTGATCTATTGTCTGTTCTAAGGTTCTACTGCATCAGTATGTCCCACTGAAGAGAATCTAGTTCAACCATTTCAGACAGGTGATCCATCACTGAGCTAATGAAGCATCAAGACGCCTCAGAAATCTTCAAGTCCAGAGGAGTGTCTCAGCATCTAGTTATATGTGATGATCAATGAGACTAATAACTGATCTTCTCCACCTGATGCTGCTGAGGTTCTCCTTAGGAGAGACAAGGATGGACAGGATCAGGACTGAGGGGATTAGAGGGACAACACAGACAGGAAGGTTTGGAGAA
>JAFBJS010000633.1:209651-239478 GCA_016785265.1 Paraplagusia blochii | reverse complement strand
TGGTTTGGACATGTCCAGAGGAGGGACAGTGGATACATTGGTAGAAGAATGATCCTAGAGATGGAGCTACCAGGTAGGAGACACAGAGGAGATTGATGGATGCAGTGATGGAGGACATGGAGGTAGTTGGAGTCAGAGGAGAAGATACAGAGGACAGAGGGAGATGGACATTGTTGACTTGCTTTGGCAACACCTGAAAAAAGGGACAAGCAGAAATGAGAGTAAGACAACAGTATAGTAGTGTGGAGTATATTAATACTGTTACTGCAGTAAAATCCTCTTCCTGTTGCTTTTTTCTCATCAATGCACAGTGAAGAGGAAGAGGAAGAGTTTGATCATAACTTACAACGTTAACATCCTTACTGTTTGGTTACCATGGCGATTGAGCTTCTTTATTTTCACCTCTGGTTGGTGACGTGAAGTATTGAGTGAAGGACACCAGTGAATCTGCAGCTCTGTGGACAACAGTGGACGCTGACGTCCTTGTCCTTGTCCTTGTCCTTGTGCTGTACTGTACTGTACTGTACTGTAGAGTGTGTTCAGGTCACTGTATGAATACATACGTCTGCTTGTGTGTGTGTGTGTGTGTGGGAGTGTGAGAGGAAAGGAGTGGAGGTTGGAGGCGCCAGTGGAGAGGATACGTCTGGCAGCTGTGTCATTTTGAAGGGAAAAGGCTTAGAGAGCTTTAAAACAAATGAACACACACTCACACACACACACACACACACACACACACACACACACAGAGGGGCTCGCTTGAAAGTATGTTCAAGATTGTAAGTGTGTGTTCAGTTGAGGCAGTGACCTGTGACCTGCTCTGCAGAGCAGCTGTGTCTTCACTGTACATATATATATACATATATATATACACATCATACACACACTTATAAATATATATTTATATTTGTGTGTGTGTGTTTGTTTAAGGAAACCTCAGGTCCAACTTTGTACTAATATCATGTCTCACTGTGAGACCTCAGACATCATAACACAGACTCCGGGTCAGTGTTTACGTTACATAAGCCCGTCTTTGTGTCCTTTTTGAGACACGTGGGTTAGAAATGAAAGAATGGACGGAGAGGACAGGGGGGTTTCTAGGGCAGGAAATGTCTCAGCTGCAGCAGCAGAGACTCTGATGTTTGACTCCAGAGATGTTGACCATGAGTCGGAGTTGATCTAATGGCAAAATATGGAAACTTTTTTTTGATGATGGAATCCTAGCCATTCTATTGGTCAGTTCTTTTGTTGATATGGGTATGGATCAAGTGGAAGGAATAGACAGATGGAGACAAAAGGAAACATTATTTCTCTGCGGCCCAGCACCAATTCACCCGCGGACCGGTACAGGTCCCCGGCCCAGGGGTTGAGCACCACTCATAGGGTGTTCATCTTCTACTTAATCACTAAATATCTCTAGAGTGGCAGTGAATACAGTCATATGAGACCAAATCTGTTAGAAAATGTAAAAATGATAATATAAGTGTGACTTAATAAATCAATGTTATGGCCATAAAATACTGTAATGTGAGAAACAGTTGGAAAAACCAAGGAAAAGGAGTTGGAGACCTAATAAACCCAGACAATAAGAGGATTAGCCCCGTCCTCACACTTGGAGCTGGGACTTGAACACAGGCAGGTGATTGATGGACTGATGTCCAGAATGGGTCAGTTGTTTATAACATGTGACAGGAGAATCTGGACATCTCTAAGGCCACAGATCAGTTTTACTGCCTATTATAGAGACAGAGCTCAGCACTAACAAGGTCCACTGAGGACAGTCAACCTCTGGACATCAGGATGGTGGAAGTCCCTGAGTGAATGTCAGAGAGGACAGGAGGAACAGAGGTTTAGATTTACTACACACAGATTTGTTGGTGAGAAAAATGGAAAATTCTCTTTTCTACCAACTTTGATTCAGTCATTGTCGCAATAAAAAAAATGTAACATCCCCATCGTCATTAATTGTTAATCTTATATTTACTGCATATTGTGAATAAATTATTAATGACGTGCGATAACGTTTGCCACACTGGATTAGTCTACACAGGCTCAGAGTAGTATTCCACTATATGAACGTATCTTCATGACCGTGAGGTGCATCCTACTAAAAGGCTCAGGCTCAGTTATTTGTGCCATTTCTATATTTAACACACACACAACCTGAACCTGATCGTTTTATATACAATCCACGCCCACACTTCCCCCTTTAAAGTTCTCATGGTGTCCTCTACTACGTCCACCTTACAACAACAACAACCACTGGAAAGGTCTTTATGTGCGCCTTATAGTCGTGAAAATACGCTAGTTGTTAATTAATACTTTAACTTTTCATTATTGCTACTATCACATAACACAATGTTACGTTGTGTTGTTTTTTTTTGTCACGTCAAATTAGTTTAAAATTTTTTGGCTTCCTCCATTTCCCCAGTCAAATCTTCGTCTCCTCAACGACTCTGCAAATGTCAATTTTTTTTTTTTTTGGTTGCTGATTGTTTGTCATTGACGCCACCTTTAGTGAAACAAGTGTAAATCTAAATATGAGAGGCTGAAACCACAGAGGTCGATGAATGATTGATTCTCGCACAATTGTCGCCTGTCACTTGACGCGGCCATCGATCACTTCAAATTAAATATGTGACGCACGTGGACGAGCTGCAGCCGTCAGGACGTTCAGGACGTGGTTTCACTTAAACCGTTGTGACGATCAACCAGCGTTTAGGGAAGAGTCGCAGCAGGAGGTTAAACTGAGGCTGATGAGGAGGAAAAAAAAGAATCTTTTCAGCACAGAGATGTCGTGACCTCAACTCTGCCGTTAACGGATGTAAAAATAAAAATGGTCCTGGTTCTCCTCACTGTCATCTGTGGCCTGTAGACGCCTGAACACAGGGCTTCACTTCACTGCACAGTCAGCAGTTCCTCTTCACGGGTCAGTGCACTAATGAGCAGCATGTGTGCTGCATGTTTGAGAACAGGTTGGAACATCGCACTGCTGTGGTAACACTCAGCCCCTGCTGTGCCACTTCTCCTCTGGGTGGCGCTCCACTTCCCTTAGAAGGGTTTGATTATTTTTAGAAAGATGAAAAAGATTTTTTTGAGGGGAAAATTTTTCAGATATTTACGATTTGGTGAAATAGTGGTTAAGGAAAGAGACTTGGGTCCAGAAAGGTTTCCTGGTTTTAATCCACATGCTGTCAGTGCACTGCATGGGCAAAGTAAGGCCCGGGGACCAATTGTGGCCCGTTGGGCTTTTTAATGCAGCCCGCCAACCTTGTCCAATTTTTCCTTTCAGCTTGTCCCTTTTTCAGGGGTTGTCACAGCGAGTCAACAATTTCCATCTCCCCCTGTCCTCTCCGTCTTCTACTCTGAGTCCAACTACCTCCATGTCCTCCCTCACTGCATCCATCAGTCTCCTACCTGGTAGCTCCATCTCTAGGATCATTCTTCTACTAATGTCTCCACTGTCCCTCTGAACATGGCTCCATCTTTCTGCTCTTGACTCAGTCTTCGTGTCCAGTTTTAGGACCAATTGTGTCTTGGAGTCAAAAGGTTTGCCCATAGCACCGTCCAAACCTGTCTAACTTCCAGTGGTCTCACCACCCTCACTGTGGTGTAGTGTGATTTTCTGCAGCGCCTCCAAAACATCTCCCACATTCAGGTCCTTCTACTTTTATCGTTCACAATTGGACGTCCGTACAACGTTTCAGTGTTTGTGTCTGCGTGAATGAGTGGACGCGACTCGCTGTGAAATATAAGACGGTCGTAAAAGGAGACACAGAAGCGGAGAGTGTTGTTGTATCGACTGACTCTGTTTCTCCTTTTGATTTCAGGACTGAGCGAGTCAATGGGAAAGTGCTTTTGAGGCTAAATGATGTGACTGGCACAGAGAGAGCAGTGAGACTGGGAGAGAAGATGATGTTACTCAATAAATCATTCATTATTAAAAAAAACTAAACCCTCTTATTCTAATCTTATAAAGCAGTGGTTCTCAACATGTCTCACTCTGGGACACACTTTTTCCTGTAGGTCATTAAGTCACGACCCACTCTCAGAGAATTCAAACCAAGCAATTTAATTTTCTAAAAAAACAAAACATAGAAAAAACACTTCTTTTAACATACTCGTTTTATTCAGCAGAGTCTGCCTTTCAAAATAAGAGATTTTCTCTTATCAGAGACCCATTCAAAATGGGTTCTGACCCTTTAGTGATTAGCAGCCTGATTCAGAATGGACCCACCTTTGGGTCGGGACCCACCAGTTGAGAACCACTGATATAAGAAAAAATTTTTTTTCCTTGACTGGTTGTTTACAGTAGTGCAGACAGAACACTGCTTATATACATGAGGTCTTCAAAGCATTGTCTCCAGACAAAGTCTTCAACCTGGACAGACTGTTGTGACTGTAGTTAAGACTCAGTGACACGGCCTGTCATCTGAACAATACTGAGCCACGCGCTGCAGGAATGCAAGGGACGAGACCAAAACACAGGAAATTAGCCCGTGTTTATGTTCCTGTCTCTGGAAGTGTTCCCTCTAATTGAACACAGACGGCCCCCTGGTGGATATTTGATCCACTCCCACCAGGTTCTCAGGGTCCCGAGGCTGCACGGTTCTTTATTTGTTCTAATCTGGAGGGTTTGACCTCGTGTGTTGGCCCTGAACTGTGAGCTGGTGGTGTTAGCCACACGGTGTTAGCCACACGCTAATCCCACCACGACCCAGAAATGAAACTTATGTAACAGGTGGTCAATAAAAAATAAAAAAAGGTTGTAGGTGTGTGTGTTGTTGGATGATTGAGGTGTTACACACCAACAAAACAAAACTGTATAAATTAATGAGAATTAGAAGGAAAAAAAAGAAAGAAAAGAATAATTAAATGAATTAATAAATTAATATAATAAAACTTAATTTTTTTTTTACAGAACACTATAGAAAAATTTATAAAATGTCCCCAAAAGATAGATAGATAAATAAATGGACAGATGGATGGATGTATAGATAGATAGATGGGTGGATAGGTGTTTTTTGTATATATATATGTATATTTGTTGTGTTTAATGACTCTCGGTGTGTGTTTCACACACACTTTACCCAAGAAAAACCAAGACTCTGGGGTGTGACAACGTGCAGGATTTACCAGGAGCAGAATTAATCTGAGCTGCAGGATTAAAAACCGACGTTCCTCGTGTCTCTGACGAGTCTGTGACTAATAGGTCGTGTTATCGAAGTGAGGGATTATGGGAATATTACTGTCTGATTTTAAGTATTTTAAATCTTGGTTAAACAGTCTCACCGTCTGTCTGCTCATACTTCAGCCTCAGGATTTTGTACAGTCTGTACAGGACTCATCAGAGGGGTGGAGATGGACTTTTTTCCCAGCATGCAGTTGCATTCCTGTCGTCTCTCTGCAGAGTTTCAGTAGGTCATGTGGAAACCGAGGGGGTGAACTAGAGTAGAGGACAGTTTGGACACTGCTCTGTCCTCCAGGGCATCCTTCCTCTCCAGGAGAAACCCTCGTCTCACGGCCTCTGGTCCAGCACCATGTGTTTGTGTCCCTGATCGTGAAGCTTGTTAGCATTCCAAAGATTCCACATGGGATTTTTTTTTGCTTCCCCTTCCGCTTCGCCTTCCTGTGTCCCACGGTTCATTTGTCCCAGAAGGTGTGTGTTGGAGTCTATTTTAGGAAAAATCTCTCGGTGCAGATATCTGGCCGTCCTCAGATCAACACTCGCTCCACCGTCGAGCTTCACTTTCAACTTCCTCACCTCCTGGTGGACTCTTTAACCTTGGAGAAGCCACTGATGGAGCAAAGCTTGGACAGATGTGAACCATGTGACCCAGAACTCATCACCTGAGGCTGAGTTTTAATAAGGACCAGAAATAAAGTCACATCAAACCTAGGAGTCTTCAACACATGTACATCTGTTATATCACTATTGCAACGCTGCTGTTTTGGTGGTTCAGTAGTGTAGCCTCAGAAGCAGAGAGTCATGGGTTCGAGTCCCAGAGGAACCCCCAGCTTAATAATGTTTATGTCCTCTGTAAGTCTCTCATGTAGAAAAGTGACTCACAGAGGACATTGTCATTGACACTAGTAATAATTGATAATCAACAAAAATAAATCAAAACTAAATATAATGAATAACAATAAAACATAAAGATTTTGTATGAGATACTATTTTTTTTATTTATAAAACTACATTAACATTTGGTTGTTTTACTTTGCAAGTGAATGTTTTTGGCCTTTATACGTGGATAAAAATCACAGCATTAAACTGTGTTTCACCGTGAGAAATTCCACAGAATTGGAAACAACATTAACTGTATTCGTAAATAGCCTCATGTTGTCGTATTTGCTGTGATGGGATAAAATCCACTCTGTAAATCAGCTTTCAGTTTTATCCATTCAACAAAGTGAGGACAAAATTGTTTGCAATTATTTGCTAAATGAATGGAATGTGCTGAGTACATGAAATACGGAGATCATTTGCCGTAATTCTAGTCAGAAGTAGAACATCCAGTGACACCGACTGTGCGCACAGATGGTTGTGCAAATGTGTGGACTGTTACATTTGGCCTGTTTTTACTCCTTGGAAGAGACAAAGTCATCAGGACAATCTGTGTTATTGCACTCAGGCTTCGTACATTACCTCTGCAGCCAAAATGACTCATTTTCTCCTCTATTTTTCGTTATGTTAGAGCACTCCATGAAGCTGCTGCACAGATCATAAAGATCCAGATTGTAGATGTTGGACTATCAGTGTGAAGCACAGGTAAATGCAGACTGGGTCAGGAGGAATTATGGAGCTATAAACGTCTGTGTGTAACATTTGATGCTCCAGCAGCTCCGTGATGTACGAGCGCCGCTGATTCATTCAAACCCATCGTCTGCCCTGGAGTTGCATTGGTCATTCTGCTCCTGGCCCGTGCACCTGCTCCGTGCACCGCTTCTCATCTGCACCGTAATGGAGATTTCCAGGAAATCTTACTCCACACATTTGTCACTTCAAGTTGCAGAGGTTGCATTTGTCATTTTTGCATCTAAGCAGCTTAAAATCTGCAGCGAATCCAGACTTTTTAATAGATTTTTTTCTTCCTCCTTGCCGTCTGAGCGTGTGGTGAAGTGTTTGCCTTTTTCCTGTTCTCCACATAATCTGCAGATTAGAAAGAAGTGACACATGCTTCACGCTGGGGTTTTACATATTAATGCAAAATTCTGTCACACTTTTGTACATTAAGCTCAGAGCAGTGAACAAGAAATTTAAAGCCAGACATCACTGAGTCTTATCACGTGTTTATTTTTATCTGTGTAAACCAGGTTTGACTGCTGCCACCTAGTGACTAGAGCAGGCGTTCGCAAACTTTTTGACTTGGTTAGAATTAGTTTGAGATTGTTAAGAATTGTTAAGCAGGAGCAGATGGATAAATGTCAACTAGGGTAGATGACATGTTAAACTCATGCAATAAGGCAAAAATGGAAAATAGCTCTTAGCCATCACAATGCCATCTAGTGGGAAGATGTGGGCATTGCAGGGAAAGAAGTCAAATTAAAAGACAAACCAGTTATATAACTTGGACAAATTGGACAAGTGGGCTGGAATACAGAGACGAACGGGCTGCTTCTGGTCCTCAGGCCTTAGTTTGCCAATGCTAAGACTTGTTATGATTTTAAGCATTAAAGCAACATTACACTTCTGTCAATAAGAAGAATCTAACCCCCCATGTCCGACACCTCACTGTGCCTCCCGAGGGGGTCTCGCCCCACTATTTGAGAAGTGCTGTGTTACCATAATCTGTGTGGATTATCTCATGTCCTGCTGTCTGGACTCAGGAGAACACAGCTGAGATCATCAGTTTTATATGATGTCACGTAGAATGTTGTGTCTGACATTTTAGACGTGATGATAGAAGCATCATTAGTCCTTCAACCTTCTCAGCGGGGTGTGTGTGTGTGTGTGTGTGTGTGTCCAGGGCTTTACTAATGGTCTGACATGAGTGACGGTGACATCATTTACCGCTGCTCTAATGCAACAGCTCTTGATATGAAGGAGCTGGTTGACTTCCTGTGTCTGGTTGGGAACATGTTGCACGGAGCGATGATCTTCTTACCGTCGGTTGTGGTGGCTATGTCAGGGTCTTAATGGACGATGACTTCACATCCATCATCTCCAAGAGTCAAGTCCAGGTTGGACTGTTGTGGGACAAGGTTGCAGATGTTGGTCCATCAGCTGAATGTCAGGTCAGGTTAGATGATAGTGGGTGGAGATTTAATTATACCTTTATTATCAAACAGCCTTGAGGGTCAGGAGGACTTAATGGAATCATGACTGAAGGCTGAAGATGCTGATTGAATATGGCTCCTGGAGGAGTATGGACAGTAGATGAAGGGAGCGTCTGAAGACCTGCCTCTGGACTTGAGATTTCTAAGGTGTCTTGAGCTTCAGTAAAGGTGTAAATAGAAAATAGAACCAATATCTTTGCAGGAATAGGTTTACAGGACAGTTGTGAGACCAACCATGATGGATGGGTTAGAGACACTAGGAATAGGTAGAAGACAGGAGACAAGGATGGACAGGATCAGGAATGAGGTGATTAGAGGGACAACACAGACAGGAAGGTTTGGAGAAAAAGAAGCTAGAGAAGACAGATTGAGATGGTTTGGACATGTCCAGAGGAGGGACAGTGGATACCAGGTAGAAGAATGATCCTAGATTGATGGATGCAGTGAGGGAGGACATGGAGGTAGAGTTGAGGACACAGAGGACAGGGGGAGATGGAAAATGTTGACTCGCTGTGGCAACACCTGAAAAAAGGACAAGCTGAAAGGAAAAGAAGAAGACAGGTTTCTGTTTAGTCTCCACCGTCTCTCCTTCTGGCCATGGAACAGGGGCCATCACTCTGTCTTTGTCCTCTATAAAAAGCACATTTTCTGTCTCTGGAGTTAAAAGCGTCCCAGTTCCCTCGTCTCTGCTCTTCTTTATCTGTCTGTGAATGATATTATACAGGGTCACCTTTGTCTGCCCCACATTTGCACCATTATCCATCCACTCTGACAGAACAGCTTTGCCTCTGGCTGCCTGGGATTTCTTCAAAGTGTCACTGTGTGACTCCCAGTCTTCCTGCAGATCCACTCTTCTCTGCTTCTTCCCTTCCTCCCCTTCCATCCTTCCCTTCTTTCCTTCCTTCAGCCTCCATCGCTCTGACAGACTGATGTCTGTCACCTGCTAATTGGTTCTTCTCACAATGGATTATTATGTGACTCCACACTTGTCCGATTTTTTTTGGTAACTCAAAGCCCAGACCATTGAGAGTGTGTGTGTGTGTGAGTGTGTGTGTGTGTGAGTGTGTGTGTGTGTGAGTGTGTGTGTGTGTGTGAGTGAGTGACAGCAGATTTTCCGCCACAGGCGCTCAGTCTGTTTGTTGCTCCGCTGCACATGCAGTCGGTTCATTTGGTTTTCTCTCCTCCCTCAGGACACGCTGATCCACAGACATTAACTGATTGGAGCGGGTTCTGCTGCAGCAGAGAGATATTGGTCCAGGCTGTAGATTTATACATGATTTATGGCCCTGTTTATGTGCATCTGTCGATAAAGGAGGTTTTCACTGTGCTGCGATGCAGGTTTATGTCTTTATACTGTGTCGGCGCTGAATAATTATTCCGTGCCCTTCAAGCAGATGATGACAGTGATAAGGCAGTAATGTGGAGGGTGAGGAGTGTGTGATTGGTTGAGGAGCTACAAGACTAACCACATACTGATCAACCACTGACTTAGTTAGTTGTTGTCGAGCTGGAGAATCAGGTTTTGGGGCCATTCTGCAGTTGAATAATCTGAATTTTTTCAACCATAAAAACAAAAACACCAAATGAATCAGCATATGACCGTAAATCACCTAATAAAGGAGCACCTGGTGTTCAAAGGTGACTCATTTTATTGTAATGTTATTGTAGCCTTTGTGTCCAACCTCAAGCTTGTGGGCCAAGTGTGTGTTATTAATACGTGAGTTATTACTTTGGTAAAGTTGTCCAGTTCTAACTGACCCTGGAGGGTGAACTCAATGTTTATGTTGCCCCCTAGTGGAAATTATGTCTGCAGGTGTATTTTATTAAAGTGATAGAGAGGTTCATTAGTATTAAGTGTCTGTCTGTCTACTATCTATATATGTGTCTGTCTATCTGTTTGTCTGTCTGTTTCTGTCAATCTATTTATCTGTCTATCTATCTATCGATCTATCTATCTATCTATATATGTCTGTCTGTCTGTCTGTCTGTCTGTCTGTCTCTCTCTCTCTTTCTATAAATATACAGTATAGATTGATATTAACATAGTCATGTTATTAATGTACATCAATAATACTCCTGAGTTTTTCACTCACTCAAGTCCAAACCCAGCAGACACTGATGGTTTCCAACCTTCTGACCATATTTTTCTTCTGCTAAGAACAACATGAAAACCTCCACAGATTTGAGACAGAGACAGGGAGACAGAGACAGGGAGACAGAGACAGAGCTGTGTCTGCCTGGTGCAATCTCCCAGAGTCGCTCGTGCGTGAGCTGTTGGACGGACTGATACAGAAAGGTCTGAAGACGCTGCTGTCTCCCAGCATCCGTCCTTTTTCCTCCTCCAGGGTTGATATTTCTTTAACCCCCTGCCTCCCTCCAGCAGACACACAGACCTTCCTCCCTCTCCCTCTGCCTCCCTCCCTGCTCCTGATGCTGGCTGTGGCCTTTCACTCCCCGGCAGGCCCTCCATATTTTATCATATATTTGTGGACAGGCAGACATGTTGCCATGGTGTGGAGGTGGTTGAGGATTCTGGGGGGGGATGGTGAAGATGGTGTCAGGGAGTGTTTCTCTGTGATGTTCAGCAAACACCAGGTTGAAGAATTGTATGAGAGAAGCAGTTTTTTAACAAAAGGTCAGTAGATCTCAGCGTCCCACTGCCTCTACTGCTTCAATTCCTCTCTCTCCTCTAACCTTTACGTCTCAGACGCTGCTCTGTTTGGTCTCATCCAGCCTCAGATTGAAGGGGATTGCGAGGATTTGACCCCCTGCATGTCTCAGCTGTCCAATAATGTCCCCCTGGCTGTGCTTTGAGGCTTGTAAAGATGGATCATGTTTCTATTTCAGCTGCTCATCTCCTCACCTGCCCAGACTCACTCACTCTCCACACTTCTATTAATTCCCTCCACAGCCTTTGGCCTTTTGTCCAAAAGGTTGGTGTCAGAGGAGGAGGAGATAAATGAAGCGCTACCGCAATTTTCCCGCCAGCCGCCTGTGTCTGCAGCCTGAACGGCTCAGGGTGAGAGTGAGTGACAGACAGACTGGGTGTCTTCACTGGCAGGACCAGGATCAGGTCTGTCCAGGAATTAGATGCATCTCATTAGTAGTTTTTACATTGAATTAACTGACGGAGCTCACACTCCTCCCTTCTCCTCCTCTCCTCTCCCCTGAAATGTCTCCCTGTCTGTCTATCTCTCTATCTATCTGTCTGTCTGTGTGTCTCCATAATTGTCTGTCTATCTATCTATTTGTTAGTCTGTCTATCTGTCTGTCTGTGTACGTGTCTATCTGTCTGTCTGCCTATCTCTGATTTGTACCTAGTTAATTAGGTTCCATTGCAAAATATGTCAGTCTGTCTCTCTAGCTGTCTATGTATCTGTCTATCTATCTATCTGTCTGTCTCTCTATCTGTCTGTCTATCTTTGATTTGTAACGTTACTAAAGTTCCATTGCAAAATCTGTCTGTCTGTCTGTCTGTGATGATCCCTTCATCCTGGTGGCTATTCAACAGACAGACAGACTGACAGACAGACAGACTCTGTCCTCCTGGATAATGGTCTGGTCATGTTCTCATCTTCATGTCGAGGTGAGAGGAACAGAATCATTTCATGCCTGTGGTTGAGGATTATTTTCATCTGTGGCCAAAACATTCAATTTCCTCCTTTTCACCAGGCTTCACATTAGGAGCAAATCAGAAATAGAAGATAAAGAAAATAGACATAACAAAGAAAAGACAAACACACACTCGTGTAGTGTTTACATTGTTTACAGTCATGGTTTTCAGCCTCGACTGCTTGGGTTTTATCTTTACTCCAATGTAGCCAGTCTGACTGATCAGTCGGAGACAATGACAGGATTTTAGTAAGAATTAAAAGGCTTTGTGACGGAGGCGGAGGAAAAATCTTCATCTGTGGAATCTTAATGGTTTTTTCCTTGAAAAACAATAGGTTAAAAAGGCCAAAAATAATGTTCTTCAAATAATTCCTGATAAAACACCAGCGTTCATCTCTAGTGGCTCATTAAATCTGACCAGGACAGATTTGTTTTAGTAGTGGCTCCGCCTCCAGGCTGTGGGTTTTGTCCGTGTTCATGTAACCTTTTCACTTGGCAGGTTTCAGTTCAGTTTGATGGATTAAATAAAGAAAAGAAAGTGTAAGAATCTCAACCTTTTGGCAAAAAAGGGAAGAGAAACTCTTAAAAAATGTTGTGTCTGTTGTTTTATCTCTGCTTCACGGTGTTGAATAGAATCACTTTAACGCAGAGTTGAAGCCTGAAGCTGAAGGAAAAAATCACGAGGAGACAGAAGCTCTTACAGAGTTTAGTGTTCTTCACAAATGTCCTTTATTTACAGGAAGGACAACGCCAGCGGCTCTTGAACATCATTAACGTTTCAGCTTTGTGAAAAAAAATCTGTTAAATTACTCTGGTTACTTCCTGCTCCTGCGGCTGCTCTTTAGGAGAACTATGAGTGGACCTCCCAAGGTTTAAGGGTCATCAGTGTCCACGGAAAACTCAACAGGAAGACAGGAAGTGTTGTTTTCCCATGGGACTTGTCTTGCATTAACTGGAGGCGGATGCAGAAACGGACACGTCTACATGATCCACATGTCGTGTGTTGTCCAGGGCGGGTGGGACAGGAGTTATTTATGGTGACAGAAGACACATGTTGTTGCTTCTGCTTTGGACGCAGTCTGTCAAACCACAGCATATTTAAGTGTGATTAATCACAGTAGAAAGAGGTTCGAGTCCACCAGCTGCCAGTTGCCACTGAGCCTAGTTGCGTCCTGACCCACATAACTTCCAGTGAGCTCTCCACCCACAGGAGGGCTCACAGTGTGGTGCAGTGTGATTTGGGTGTCAGTGGTGGAGAATGAGTGAATCAGAGGAAAACTTCATTTCTGAACATTTGTTCAAACTTCAGTTGTAATATTTTCACAGTTTTCAGACTATAAGTCGCACCAGAGTATGTGACGCATCAGGTGACAAAATTCTTCTTCTTATCCTTATAGCTTGTCCCACAGCCAGTCAACATCTCCATCTCCATCTCCCCCTGTCCTCTGTAGCTCCATCTCTAGGATCATTCTTCTACCAATGTATCCACTGTCCCTCCTCTGGACATGTCCAAACCATCTCAATCTGTCTTCTCTAGCTTCTTTTTCTCCAAACCTTCCTGTCTGTGTTGTCCATCTAATGTCCTCATTCCTGATCCTGTCCATCCTTGTCTCTCCTAAAGAGAATCTATGTAGAATCTAACCCAGAACTTTTGTCAGGGGATGTTTGACTGTGGTTCTTAGAGTCTTTTACTCTGATGAAAACACTTGTATTGTATGTAACTGACTTATTGCCATAAATACACTTAAGACGTCTGAGAAAACCTCTGTCAACTGTCTCTTCTTGTCTTCTATATATTTTAAAAAGAGCTTAAAGGGTCAGAATCAACATTCAGGCAGAGAAGAGAGATCAGAAACACACACTGATGTCTTGTTTTGATGAAACAGTAGGTTTCTGGTTACAGATCCATTGTGTCTGAGGAATGAGAAGAAGGAGAAAGTGAAGCGAGGAGATATTTATCTGCTTCAGAGAAATGCCTCATATTTCCATGATAATTCCCCCAGTGGGAGTTTGATATGGAGGCTGGTGAATATGAAACCCTGATATCAGTAAAATGAGTAAGTGGATGGTGAGGAGGGAGGAGTACGAAGGTGGAGGAGGGGGGACTGGGAGCATCGCTAAATTATGCAGCTTCAAGTTCCCCGTTTAGGAAGAAAAGATCAATTTCTCATGCTAAAACCATTAACCCCGAGGATGGGCAGGGTTGCTACGGCAACTTGAAATATGTCCCTCGCTCTGAAGCGCTTGTTTTTATCCTGGAGTCTTGGTGAAAACACATAAAAACACGAGCAGATCAGCAGTGATGACAACGCAGCTCCATGTGCAGCATTCCTAACGTCAGGTCCAACTGTAGGTTCCTTTAATGCAGCGATCGTTCAACCAGTCAACCAACCAGGTGGTCTTTACAATATCACTGTTCAACAACCTTTTTTGCCCCACGGACGGGTTAAATGTCTCGTACTATTTTCACGGACTGGTCGTTAAGTTACGGCAGATAAATACTCTTTAATAACATTTCTGGTGAAAATATTTTCCTACCTATAAAATCTTCCTTCCCGAATTAACTGTGCATGGGAACAACAAGGATTTCTCCAGTCCACACAGCCTATAATTTTCTCCAACCAGACCAGTATAAAAAGTTAGAATCTTGTATCATTTTGAGTTTATTATTGTTGTCTTCACTGAGAAAATATTTCCTAATCAAATATTGTTTCATTATTGATGATGGAATCCTAGCCATTCTATTGGTCAGTTCTTTTGTTGATATGGGTATGGATCAAGTGGAAGGAATAGACAGATGGGGACAAAAGGAGACATTATTTCTCTGTGGACCAGAATCAATTCACCCACGGACCAGTACCGGTTCCCGGCCCAGGGGTTGTGGACATAAAGACATTATTTATCCTAATAAATAAAGCTGCACAACAACCAATTAATCAGATCAATCCAATCTCAATCTCCAATATCATCAATTTCTAGAAGCCTTTGTGTCATCGGTGCATATTGACTCTTAATGTCTCTGATTGTCTTTGTCTTCATAAAAAAGTCAAACACAGAAATAAGCCACAACTCACAACAATCCCATGATCCCGTGGCTTATTCTGATTTAATGCTGCGTTCATGGACATCTATGTCAAAACCCCATCTTGTCAATGTGACTCTGCATAAACAGCAGTGTTGTCCTCTGTCTGCTGATGATCCCATTTAGATTAAAGACGTGCGGCTCACGTTAATGCATCTGTTGTTTCAGTTAAGACCCAGTCTGAAGAGATTTGTATTTCATTTCAATTCCCACTGGAGGTTCGTGGGGACGGATCTGTCACATGATCACTCGTCTCTCTCTGTCTCCCCTTTGTCTTTTCTCCATCTTCACAGCTCTCTGTCCTCCTTTTAGATTTTGTCTCCCCTCTTCTCATTGCTCTAATGGCAGCGAGGCTTCGTTTCAATTTGCCCCCTTCCTCCGTCCAGCCCTTCCCCCCACTGTGCAACTGACCCGAGGTCAGGACAAAAGACGGTCACCGCTGGGTGGGACGTAATGTGGTACATGCATGTGGATGCATTCTCTCTCCCCATTAACTGGCAGCAGTATTAACATATCAGTCTCCTGCCAAACTAAAGGACAGGGTTTCAGCCGTGGGCAGGACAAAGGAGCAGGTTATGACCTGGTGATGAAGATAAAGAGTTTTGTGTTGAAAATACTGCTTGAAGAAAGACAAGACTGATGGACATCTGGAGAAACAACGTTGTTATTTGCATAAAAATTGAAACTGTGTTTTAACCTAATCCTGATTTGTGAATCTTTGTGTTTTCCCTCGACAAAAGTAATTCTATCGTGTTTTTCACCTCACAATTCAATATTTTATATACTGGGGTAACAATGAAATACAGTTGCAGTTTTTCTTGCAAGGACAACTTTGCATATAATGCATTTCTTAAAGTTCCCCTTCTCCTCTCTATGGATGTTACTGTACTTTGAATTCAGTCCTGTCATCACTTTCTCCTTTTATCTTCCTAAAAAGTGTAACTCTGACTATTTCCCACAACTTCATAAAAGTGAAAACTCTTCCTCCTGCTCTACTTTTTTTAAAGTGATATTTATTATTATGGAAATCCCTCCGGCTCCTTGTGAGAAGCTTCCTGGAGCTCGTTTCTGTGCTGCCTTCAGGCTGTAAACCTCTCGCTCTCCCTGGGGATCCAGCAGAAGGAGATGTCAAACAGCGAGGAGAAAATCTGCAGGATTACCGAGCATCCGTTTGCCTCCTCCTGACTGTGTGTCACTGCAGTGCAACAGCTTGTCCGTGTCTGCTCGTGTGCTTCGTCTCAGTGTCAGGTAGAAGCTGGGCCTGGACTCCTCACTCCTGGGCTGCAGCTTCTCCTGCCTGGTTTGTTTTGGTATGTGGTGTGTATTCAGCTGGTTGAGGGCTGAACTTGGGTTTTCAGCCTTTCTCCAAACACATTCCTTTTCCGGCGTCTTTTCCAAACACTTATTATGCAGCCTGAATCAGAAGACAGTCGCACTGATTGTCTGGCCTCCAGGGCATCTGTTTTCTTTCATCAGAGCATGAAAGTGCCCAGGATAAAGAGAATGACAGCAGTTGTCGTCTTTGGCCGCGGTCCGGAGTCACATGGTGAAGGTCTGTGTGGAGATTTCCACTGAGCTTCTCTGTGTGGTATTCAGGAATGAAGGATCTCCTCCTCCTCCTTGCCTGCAGGAAAAAAATGATGTATTTATTCCGCATACTTTCTCCTCGGCTTGGAGGTGTGTCAGAAATGGTATCCAGAGACGGATACTTCACAGGTCCTCGTGCCATTGGAGTGAGTATGTAGGAATGTGGGGATGATGCAGAACACTGTGGTATGAAAGGAAACCTGGCCTCACTGGAACAAACATGGTGTCTGTCTTCATTAAAGCTCCAATGGACTGACTGTTGCAGCTCAGTCAGGCTGGACGCTTTGGTTTTGTTAAAAAACCACATGAAAGGATCGGAATCCTCTCTGCTGATTGGTTAAAGAATTCCATGGATATTATTTAACATATGAGTATAACACAAACTCTTTTGTTGCAGTACCAATGTTGCCCTCTAGGATGCCTTGCAGATGTGTAGTAATGCTCCAACATCTCACATCTGCATTGGCTGTGTTATAAAAGTAATGACACTACCTACTGTACCTATATATTAATGTCATTTCCATACTATACATATACATTCCTGGGTGCAGTACCATTGCTGACCAGCAGAAGTCCCAAAAAGTCAGAAAAATTAAAGTTCAATTAAAATTTGTATTTGTTATGACCAATGTATATTTGATTTTTTGATATACTATATATATAATATCATTTAATATTATATTATAATTTAATATAAATATATACTATATATACTATATAACTTATATTTATATAATATATATAAAGTTATATATATAACTTTTTTTTTTAACACACTTATTCTGGTTTATTCTGCCAGATGTAAATCTCCAATCTTCTGGGATCCATTAGTCTTTCAATGAACATATGATTCAGTAGACATTATTAAAGTTATTTCAACGTACATAAAAATGTCAATGTTAACGCCTGGATGGACCGTTGCCAAATCAACCACTAAATTTGTGGCTTTCCTGCTTGTTTATGTCATGACCTGGCAACCGTTCAGTCAGTAAAGTACCAGTGGATTTTATTTTAACGAGGTTTTGTCTCTCTCCTGAGCACATTCCTGTGCAAAACATATCTCTTCTTTTTAAATTTTGTTTTTTCTACTGCCAAAAATAGCAGTGAAGGGACGGTTTCCATGGTGACGCAGCGCCATCGCAGGGAGTAATTATTGTGATTTAAGTGTCACAAGGGATGAACGGGAGTTGACACACAGTGAGGCAGAGGCAGTGGTACCTGGGCGTAAAGGCAGGTGATGATTTTCTTTTGAGAAGTTAGTTTAATAAAGCCCAGTAACCACTAACCATGACGTCATCTCATGTTAACCAACGATACCAGGGGTAGTAACCACAGCCTGAACTGTAGTATTCACACTCAGTAACAGTGTAGTGAATACAGGCATATGATATGTGGATGATGTCATCCTCTCAGTTACATGCACCGACCGGTTAAATAACGTGTGTGTTTTTGAGACACGCCCACTTTTCCTGTGATATTTCACACCCTTCAGACTGTGATGTAATGACAGATGCCTTTTTACTGGTTTCATATTGTTTTATAAGTAAATAAGTTTTGGATTCGAACCTGGAACCCTTTGGACCTATGTCTGCACCCGTGTCCACTAAGCCACTGCTGCCCTTAATATCCTCGCTATCCACTACAAAAATGTTAGAACTCATATGTAACCTGGCAGCTGATGGATTTGAACCTGTAACCCTCTAGACCCAAGTCTCTTTCCTTAACCACTAAACCACCGCTGCCCTTAATATCCTAACCATCCACTACCCAATGTTGGACCTGGCAGCTGGTGGATTTGAACCTACAACCCTCTGGACCCATGTCTTGTTCCTGAACCACAGGGCTACTACTGTCTACAAGGTCCAGTAATTGTATTTTTCATGAATTATATTTCCTCAGGTGGGTAGTGCTCTTGCCTTACAGGTTGCTATATGGTTAGAGGTTTGAATCCATGTAGTAACCTGTACCTGCCTGAGTGTCTTGTCCTTGTGCTGATGTTTATTCTGTTTTCATCAGAGCTTAGAAAGGAGTGTGAACGGTTGGTTCTCTGACAGACCTGTTGACAGTCCAGGGTGACCCTCCCACTCTGACCAATGACTATAGGCCTGGTTTTATTTCTGAACCAACAACCATCAGTGTCAGTTCTCATGGTGGTTTTAGCCCAAGACCATCTGTGCTACAGTGCAGTGATGGAAAAGTAGAATACTGCAGTGCACTGTCTGCAACTTCCTCTTTTTCTAAACAACCGTCTGTTTCTCGTAACCCTTCTTCAGCTTCTACCTTCTCAAGCTTCACAAGCACAAAGCTGTTTCTCAGCCCAGGAACATCAGGCAGTTCTGAGAACACACAGAGAAGGAAGCTGGACCGTGTCAGCGCTGAGGAAAATGACTAATGAATAAAATGTAGATCATGGGAGGTCAGAAAAGTCTCACATTTCCTCGTCACAGTCAAAGACTCAGAGATCCTCCTGGTGGGCCCACCATGGAGAAGCAGACTCCTATAAATGAGCTGTCATAACAACAAGGCTGCAGCAGTTCAGTCAAACACAACTTTCTCTGTTAGACCCGGACGTGAGCGGGGTTTTTATGCAGTGTGTGAAGAGTCCAGACAGCAGCTGTGGAGGCTCTGGTCTGAGGGCCACTGCAGCAGACTGAGGCTGGGCTCTGTCTGCAGTGCAGTATGACGCTGCCAGGTGCTGCCACCTTCCGGCCTCTCATGGTAACAGGCTGGGTTTAATATTTCCACCTCTCAATTTGACTCGTTGGATTTTTTTTTTTAAATATATTAATTTGATAAAAATAAAATAATGTGAGTGAACTGGGCCTGTTATGGCAGAAGGTATGGTACAGTGGTGCAATGTGATTTGGGTGGCAGTTGCGGAGACTACCGTCCCCTAAACCTGGTATCAGATAAGTGGGTGAAACTGGACGGATTGAACTGAAAGTTGACTATGTCTCAACTGTCTCCTAATATGAGTCTACCACGCAAGCAGTACCACAGTAGTGGACTCGAACCTCAAACCCTTCAGACTCAAGTCTGATTCCTTAACCACTGATCCACCGCTGCCCTAAATATCCTTGCTATCCACTATGAAATGTTAATTCATTTTTACTTTATTGTCATTTTTATCATCATCACCTGCCTGTTTGACACTCCTCCTTCTTCTCCGTCTCTTGTCTCCACAGCTAGCTCCAGTCCCATGTCCTCTCCTCCATCACTGTGATGCGTCATGGCTCCAGTGCTGAGCGGAGTGTGGTGGGGCCCAGAGGCGGGCATCGTGGGGTCGGGAGCGGCGGCAGCTACCGGGGTGGCGTCGTGGCTGGGCAGTGAGCAGCTGTACCTGGTCCTGACTCTTAGCGTCCTCACGGTCCTGCTGCTGGTCTCTGTGCTGCTGCTGCTCTGTGCCAGTTGTCATGGGTGAGCATCAGTCATTATTGGATTTGGGAAGAGAGAAGAAGTAAAGGTCATGGAGGATGGATCAGATATAATCAGATCTGACCTGTTATTTCATGTCAGTTTGTTGTAGATGCACATGATTAATCTGAGGTATTAACAAAGAAAATCTTTAAGGCTCAGACTATGAATTATTCTGAGAATTAGAGTGGAAAAATGGTCCTCTCTCCCGACATTATTGCTGTAAAAATTACAATAATTAACATATTTATTAGTTATAATTCTGTTTCAAACATTCACCAGTTTTATAGTGAACAAAGGTGCTGTAATAAAAGTTTGATATTTATTACAAATAATTTATTGATTGATTTTCTTTTAACCCTACTTTTATTTTCTCACTCATTTTCTTCAGGCAGAAGAAAGCCATCAATGGACATCCTGCCGGAGACCATGACAATCTCATGAACGGAGTGAGTACAATCTTTCTTTCCCCCCAAAAAACTCCAAAATAAAACAATAAAAATTACGCTTTTAAGGTAGAAAAATTATTAAAAGTTGAAATGTGACTTTATTTATGTACCACAAGTATAGTTAGGCGGAGGAACGCAGTTTACTATAGTATTTCATTAAGATATACCGTCGGTTGTTTGGTTCCTGTTCCATCAATATAATGTTCAGGCCAAACGTTTGTCTGCACGCCTCGCCCTCTGCTGACTGAAAAGAGAAATTACATCCGTCGAGAAATTCCCGCCAAAACTTGATGTAATTCACGTGATGTGAAATAAACGTTTGGCCGGAACTTGTTGTTGGCGCAGAAATATAACAAACAACCAAGCGTTTTATAAAACGTGTTCCTCCGCCAATTGCCATAGCGGAGTGTGAAGAAAATAGACCTCGTGTTTGACTGGTTACTGTAACCTAGTAACTGTAGGTCTGTGGTGTGCAGTTAACAGAGAGCGAAACTAACTTCACGAACACATATTCGTGCTCTAATTGATTCATTTACTGTCACTTTTATGGATCATTGTCAATGTGATGCGTTCAGGTTCAGGTCGTTTCAGGACGTGATGGCATTTTAACGGACGAACTGAGTCACAGCCTCAGAGGTTAAACGGCATCTGTGTCTTTAGTGGTGTTCATAATCAGTTCATTATGATCCTGTCCCTTTAAGGACATGTCCTGAGGACAACTAGTCACCTCGTCCCTCACCTCGTGTTCGGTCACACCAGTCGTTAGACATTTATCTTTATACTTATTAAGAAACAACGAATTATAAGTTATTTAAATAACTCTTACTGTCTTTATTTGTTATTCGGTGACGTATTACGCATATAACACCAATCATGTTTGAGATTCTGCATTAAAAACACCCTAATAAATACTTAAATAATAAGAAAATTAAAGATTACATCATCAGGCGTTAAAGGTTGTGAGGGTGAATGGCCACTAGGTGGTGGTGTTCTCCTCCCCTACAGTGGGGCTGCTGCAGCCGAGAGGTTGAAAACAACAAACCTGAACAAAGGCAGTTAAAAGTAACGACATTTCTGCTTTATTTATGGCTTTATTTATTGTACATAGCGTCGAAAGAGAGTGTTACACATTTACGTTGAGAAATCAGACCGTGTTTGTTGGTTAAGGTTGGTCATTAATCATGTCCGAGTCCAGCAGGTGAGATAAACCACGTTTTTTTGTCCGTTTTTTGAAAGTTGAAGGTTGTGTTTATGTGAGAATTTGCCTACTTCAACTCATTCAACTCTGTGGAAGCTGATTGAATCGATGTGGTTCACTTTTTTTTATTAATAACAGATTAATTACAGCTGCAGGAGTTGTTATGTAACTCAGCAAACAAGGAAGAGACAATAGCAGGCCTTGGAGCAACAGTGAATCCTGCACTAACTTGTCAGTTGTAGCTTTACTGGTACGTTTTCAGGCCAATAAGGCGAATAAACGTTGACTTAATGCAGTTATTGGGTCTAATTTTACTGTCAGTCCAACATGATAAGGTCACTGAAGCCTGTCCAGGAAGTATCAGGGCTGTAGAATTTAAATACCATGCAAAATAGGTCAGAAGAAAGTTATCAAGATAAGAAAAAGTGAAACCTAAGAACGGCCTGAAGTCAAAGATAAAAACTGTGTGCTTTAATAAACCCAGAGGCAAACAAGATAAACATAAAGCTAAATCAACGGCCTCTTCAGTATACACTAAATTACCAGAACTTTTTCTAAGGAAAAGCTTCAATTTCCTTCATTTCCTACTGTGAGGGCAGGCTATTTTTGAGGTAAAAGGTCTCATATAACCTTCCCCAAATCTTTGCCTTCAGGTTATGTATCGAATTGAATTGTATGTTGTTTAAAAAGCAAATATAAAAATCATGAAACACATGTGTACAGCACTTCGACCGTGTTGCAAGACCTTAGGGAAGGAAAAAGAACGTTGTTTCCTTTGACGTCCACTGGGGATTTCTGAAAATATCTGGGACCTTCCCACAGAGCTAATAAAGTTTGTTAAATGTAACATCCCTCAAGGAGGTTATACTTTTTTTCAATTTTTGTGATCAGAATAACTCTAAACCCCCAAGAGATTACTGGTGAACTAGAGATGCAGCTGCACTTTGAGTTTTGCACACCTTTTTTTTTTTTTACACTTTTGAAATATATTTAGATGTATTTCCCTGTTGGGAGAAAAAAAACATAGATTTATTAAATCTCCGATGCTGATAATCTGTTTAAATCAAACACTAATGGGATTGAAAAGCCTAAATTAAAAAACAGGAGAGGAAAACCGTAATCAGGGTTGCAATTATAACCTTCCTGTTTCCTTCTTAATTCTCCAAAGATCCAGGAAACAATTTCTTTCTCCAAAGAAATAGCTGCCAGCGTTTTTTGGATTGCAGCGAGGTACGAAATCTAACAAGTGCAGATTGATTTCTGTTGCCTCCAGGAGTTCAACACATTCCAACATTTGTTCAAACGACTTGATATTGAAATGACCTGCGACTGGAGGGTTTGGGTTCTTTTTTTTTTTTTTCATCTGCAAGGACGTCCCCCGTCTTTTTGTCTTGCAGGTGTCGGAGAAAGACACAGTCAGCCAATCAGCAGAGAGCCCGGTGACTGATGCGGCCGTCAGCAGCTCTCACAACGGTCCTTTAACCAGCGGTACAAGTAAGACCCTGCTCATATTTAGTGGTTTTTACCCGATCTCAACATTTTTGGGCTCGGAGTCTGTGCGCCACATTTCTGCTGCTTATTTTCTTTATAAATTTAGCTGCCTGGCAACAACATGGGCCTTGGCAGCTGCTGTTACGCCACAGTTTGGACCTCAGCTGTTGCTGTGCTCTGGGCATTTCTGTGCGATGATGTTAGTCATGCTCCTTTCACCTAGATGGAAAATATTGTTATAGATTAAAAAATAGTCTGAGAATTTTTTAAAGAAAGGTGGAATCTATGAGTCATAACAAAACTGCCTTGAAGTCAAAGCCCAGGAAACAACAGTTTGTTGTCTTCTCCCCCTCCAGTCCTCACGGACACGTTGGACAGTCCACAGCCATCAGAGGAGCTGCTCTCCAGCCAATCAGAGCTCAGGTCCTCCAAGTGTCCTCAGGATCGTGAGCTTCCTAGCATCCCTCCCAACAACGCCCTGCTGGGGGACGGCCCCCCCGCCACAGGAGACAGTACCTACGAGGTCAGTGTTTAAAGTCAGATCAGGACAATAGAAAAACATGGTTGGAACTCGGATTAGGAGCAGAACACGGCTTTGGATTCCTGCCTGGTCAACTTGGTGGTTGATTGATTAGGACTTAGATGTAAACACAGACAACTCTTTATGGGACTTCAGAAAAAATGGATAATTCATCTGCTTTCATTGCCGGGTCGCAGGTGCAGCTGGCACCACACTGTTCTGCTGTTCAATGGGAACAGATTTTTTTAGTAGATTTTCTGGACCATTAAGATGGATTAAAATAATGATTTAAATATATAATCTAAACATCTTTTTCATTTATAGCTTCACATATTTACTGATAGGTTATGTAAAAAATATTTATAAAACAGTTGCCTGGTTACAGAAATGATATGTTTTGATAAAAGTGAAGCTGAAATGTATCAAAAAGGGGCTTCTAGATAAATGTATTTTATATATAAAAATGAGCTAAAATAGTGGATAAAACAGCGCAAAAATAGCCATCAATCTATGTTTAACTGACACTCCCAAAAAAATGGAAAGAGGTAGAAAAGATGAGTCTCATTTTTCTCCTGATAGAATCCAATATTCTCTATGTGCTGGAAAAGTATGGACTTCAACCTTATAAACCAATATTTACCTTATTAGCCAATAGTAGGCAAGTGAGTATATCACCACCTATTGACCAGTTGTTGGATGTACATCTGTTAACAAATGGATTCCACCTCAGCTCTGTCTGATCTGCTTATTCAAGCTGTAACTGGACATTACTGTGATGAGTGATTGATGATGTCACTCAGAGATAGTGTGTAATGGTTAAGGTTGGACTATATCTCCTCATCGATTTCCTCTACCTCTGGTATGTGGTCAATCTCTGGTGCATCATAAATAATCTATGCTCCCTAATGTCTGTAATCCCAGGTGGTGAAGGAGATTGCAGTGGCTTCACGTGACGTCAGTGTTGAAGACTCTCTGTATGAAACGGTGAAGGAGCTCAAAGACCCGGCCAACCTCACCAACGGTACCGTCCAGCTGAGCCTCCACCAGACCGGCCCTCCTCCTCCTCCTCCACCCGCCCTCCTCAACGGCCACCTCAGCCCCAGCACACCTGAGCGGGTTCCCCTGTGTGCGGCGGTGGAGTACGCCTCCGTCGACCTCAATAAGAAGAGCCGCCACAGCGTGGACATGGAGGCCAAGCGGCGCTCCGATAACGCCGGCCTGTTTTCCCGGCAGACTCTGGAGGACGACGAACCTCCTCCGGTACCAAAGAAGGTTCTGGATGAAAACGACAACCAGCCGCTGGTGATGAATGGCCTGGCAGGAGCCGGGCTGCACAACGGAGAGGTGAGAGAAGAGGGGCTCCAGTCATCCATCCTGGATGGTGCCCCCTGTTGGAGAATAAAGTCAGGCAGTAGATAAAATATATGGTGTTCCTAAAAACAAGTACACTCTGTGGGTTTGACCTACATCAACACTGGAGTAGAAGAGTTCATGGACTGGTCATTAGACCACACTCTCCACTACAGACCTGGGGAAACTAAGGCTCGAGGGCCAAGTGTGGCACGTTAGGCATTTCTATCCAGCCCGCCAAACTTGTCCAAATTATACTATTAATTCATATTATGCAATGACAGCAATTCACCTATAGATTTATTCATCATCATTTGTCGTCTCTCTCTCTCTGCTCCTGACCCAGGAAGGTTTACGACTCATTTTTCATTTTTTGATTGTATTTATTTATATGCTAGCAATCAAAACGAAACAATAATCACAGACTATACTAACAAGGAGACAATTTATCTTTTGGTAACTTTAATTAAACAGAAGACATTTTAACTGTATGGCACCTTCAATGTAATGGATACTTTCCATCCTCAGTTTTAATACATTTACTAATCACAAAATCCAAGATAAATATAATAACAGCATCATGTTGATAAAATACTTGTTTTTTTGCCATCTACTGGGAAAACATGGGTATTGCAGGGAAATAGTACAAGAATATATCAGATTTCAAACCAATTATACAATTTGGCAAAGTTTTGTGGCCAGATTACAAAGATGAACGGATCACAATCCGGTCCTCGGGCCTTAGTTTGCCCGTGCCTGTGTTAGATCCTGCAGCAACATTACAGTTTTTCAGTAGCCAAACATTTGCCTTGGTATTAAGTTATTTATATTTCAGCGAGTTTTGTTCTAGAACAAAAAAAATGTTTTTGGTTTGCAAACTTTCTACTTAATTTTCCAAAACCTGCCAGAAAACACACAACATTTGACTGAGGCCAGTTTGTTTCTGTGAAAGCAGACATCTGCTCCCTCTCACTCTGAAGTGAAGAGAATTATCGATGTCTCATAATCCTGTTTATCCCTGTGTAACCTCAAGGTTGGCCATATGCTCTGAAACCCCCGTGACAATGAAGAACACAGAAACCGGGAGACGTACAATCTCTCCCACATAATTATGGTGTGCTAAGCTGCCAGCTCGCTGCTGCTGTAGGGAGAGTGACAGAGCGAGGGGAGAAATATGAGAGAGGAACAGAGGGGGAGCAAAGGGAGAATAGGAGCAGGAGTGGGGGGGAGTAATAGATGAATCACAGATAGTGGGATGGAGGGACTGAGTCAAAACTATTCAGAAGGACTGGAAGGCATGAAGTGTGAGGCTGATGAGAGTCAAGAGTGAGAGACGAGGAGATGGAGCCAGGGTGTGAGGAGCCCAGGAAGGAAGGAGCAGCCGGCATACAGATGAAGACGTCTGTGGTGAAGAGCAGGAGAGAGAGGGGAGAAAAAGATAAGAGGGACTGGAGCAAGGAGGGGAGACAGTGAGACAGTGAGGAGAACCACTGTAAAAATAAATGAAACCAAGAGGAGAAGCAGCTCACTGTCACTCCTCCTCCTCCTCCTCGTCCTCCTCCTCTCAGTATGTTGTCTTCCTCATGCTGAGATCCATCAGTTCCACACACACAGACCCATGTTCTCACACTCCCTCAGAGTTCAAATGGGATTGCATCATTCTGTTGACACCATCATGAAGACAAACCACACGTTGTCACCAGGCTTCAGAGGCCACTGCATAAACAAACACATTTTCTTATTGTCCTCACACGTCTCTTGTCTCCGTGCGTTGATCTTCCCTCGGCGGCACGCCGCCTGCAGCGGGATACAGACTTTGAACAGTGTAGAGTTCAGAGGGAATCTGGGAAAAACTGTCAATTTACATCATATTTTTCCTCTTTTCTTTGTTTTTGTAAATGTTTCTTCCTTCCTTATCCATGTCACTCCCTTCCTCAAGACCTTCTTAACATCTGCTGATGGATCTTTGGAGGTTTCAGCTGAGAAGAAGGAACAATAAAAGTCAAACTTGAGATTCTGAATGAAGTTCTTGGATATTTATCCTGATCAAAGAGGTCTTAAATCCTTGTGGAGTAGATTAGATGTTGCCGTTGGGAGTCCTCCAGGATGTTGATAAATAAGACAGAAATAAGCCCTGGATTAGGTGATGGTTTTTAAAATATGACTTTTATTGATTATTTTGGCTACACTGGGATGATACACACCAAACTTTATTTGCAACATAAAAAAGTTTGCAAAGTCATTTTCATTCCAAATTCCTCTTTTAAGATAGAGATAGAGAATAAGAGATCATCTCCAGGAATGAGGTGATTAGAGGGACAACACAGACAGGAAGGTTTGGAGAAGAAGCTAGAGAAGACTGATAAGATGGTTTGGACATGTTCAGAGGAGGGACAGTGGATACATTGGTAGAAGAATGATCCTAGAGATGGAGCTACCAGGAGACGTAGGAGACAACGAGGAGATTGATGGATGCAGTGAATCATATGAACGTTGGCGGTCGTTCTTCTACCCCGACGTTCACCCAGAATCATCACCACATTTCGAAGGTCACTATGTTTGTGAAGCGCCTGCTGACAGTGGCGTCGTTCTGCCATGAGTGCAGCTGTTGAATAGGTGGCCTCATGCAGCAGCGTTGGTTGTCATCATCGTGACGTTGGCTCTGCTCCCAGATGTAGTTAAGGTGGAAGCCAAAATAATTCAAAGAGAGACCAGGACATATTGGAAGAGCTTCCCACATGGGTCTGTGTCAGAGCAGCTCTGTGGATTCTTACTGTCTTCTTCTCAGGGCGACTCACTTTGGTTCAGTGGTGTTTGATTATTTGTTTGCATGCAAGTGTCTGACTGACGGACTAATCTGTTTATTTGTCATCCCTGGTGGCAGTCAGGGCTGTAGACACTAACTCTAGATTGTCCATCTGCTCATGTGATTTGTTTTTCCTATTCATTTATTTACGTCCTTGAATTTTCTAGTTCAGTGGTGCCCAACCATTGGGCCGGGGACCGGTAGCGGTCCGTGGGTGAATTGGTTCTGGTCCACAGAGAAATAATGTCTCCTTTTGTCCCCATCTGTCTATTCCTTCCTCTTGATCCATACCCATATCAACAAAAGAACTGACCAATAGAATGGCTAGGATTCCCTCATCAATAATGAAACTATATTTGATTAGGAAATATTTTCTCAGTGAAGACAACAACAATAAACTCAAAATGAACCAAGATTCTAACTTTAGACTGTGTGCACTTGAGAAATCCTTGTTGTTCTCATGCACAGTTATAATGGGTAGGAAGATTTTATAGGTAGGAAAATATTTCACCGTACACCGTAAATTTTATTTTATTACTTGATATTTATCTGCCACAACTTAACGACCGATCTGTGAAAATAGTCTGAGACATTTAACTGGTCCCTGAACTCTGGTCTAGATCAAGTATTAACTTTGTAGAATTAGGTTAAACATCTTTAACATTTACTTCTCTGTATATTTAGTTACATTTTGTATGAAAATATTCAAAACTGATGCCTGACTACAGGCTAAATGGAAGTAAAAGTCAAAGTCAAGTTCAATGCTAAAAAATAATCAGCTACCAATTATCATATATTTATACATTATTTAAGAGACATTATTGGTAAACACCTCGGTTAACATTGTTGAAATATCATAATATTAGAGATGTCTAATATTTACATTGTTAATATTGTCCAAACACATAATTTCTGACTCCCATATCAGCTGATAATGATAAGTTCAGTCATTTGCCTCCAAAACTGAGCTAAACGCCTCAGGATCCTACATTAATTTTGTCCAGATCCATATTTCTTCTCCAATAATAGAAAAAATCATTAGCACAATGACTTGGTGTTTACTAAACGCAACATTTAATAAAATCATAAAAATCATATATTGGCAAAAGTAAATGTCAGAATAAGTTTTCCCAAGTAATTACTGAGTTTTCCACAGTTCAAATTACAGTAGGTTACAGATGATCCAAGATATGGACAAACCTTTTTGACCAGTGGTCAGTAAAGACTAAAGTACTTGGACTGGATTGGTGGGCCGGATTACGGAGATAAATGGGTCACATCCTGCCCGCCGGCCTTAGTTTGCCCATGGATGAAACATGGATTAAACAGATAATAACAAATAATAATATTGACTGATTGACTGATCTCCTACTCTATTGTTCTCTCATTTCTTCTTTCCCTCCACCTCCTCTCTGTACGTTCTGTCACCGTGTTTGACCTCATGACGGGCCGACCTGAACTGGTCTGACCCCGGTACCATGATGAAATCCTGATCTGCTGGTCCCCACATGTATATGGGGACCACACAAACAAATATGCACTCATTCATATTCACACCCACATGGACCTGGGTCTGTGTGTCTAGTCAGCACTAATTCAGTTATATCTCCCTCACCCAGTCACCCATCCCCCAGTTATTACCCACACACACACACACACACACTCACACACACCAGCCTATATGTGTGTGTTTACATGTCTAATGCTGTGTATCAGCTCCCTGGGGCTGACTTAAGGTTAAAGCTGAATGTTCTCGGCTCCCCGTGGTTTACGCCTGCGTATGACCAGCAACCGTCAGTGATTTGTCTTGTCTGTGTGTGTGTGTGTGTGTGTGTGTGTGTGTGTGTGTGTGTGTGTGTGTGTGTGTGTGTGTGTGTGAATATACGTGTGTGTGTCTGAATGAGTATAGTGAGCACCAGCTGGCCACCATCACTCCGACAGTTAGTCTAGCTTCATGATGGATGATGTAGACTATAGCTTCTCTGGTTAACTCACACACACACACACACACACACACATGGACACACACACACATAGAGGG
>JAFBJS010000633.1:174165-205955 GCA_016785265.1 Paraplagusia blochii | reverse complement strand
AGGTAGGAGACAAAGAGGAGATTGATGGATGCAGTGATGGAGGACATGGAGGTAGTTGGAGTCAGAGTAGAAGATACAGAGGACAGGGGGAGATGGACATTGTTGACTGTGGTCACCCGTGAAAATAGGGACAGGCTGAAAGGAAAGGAAGAAGATGTCCAAAGCCAAAAAAAATTAATCTTTATGAAGACTGAAAAATCATTTGAGTCCATCCTGTTTCCATGATAGAGACAGATAGTTTCTCCTCTCTGTGCCACAGTGTCCTGTCTACTCCACCGTCAACAAAACAGCACATGACGTCGATCCACAGGAGGAGGACAAAGACCATGATTACAGCAGCATCGCCGAAATCAAAGGTCTGGTCCCCGCCTCGTCCTCCAGTGACCTCTACGCCACCGTCAGAGATATCTACGCACAGCCGGACGAACCCCAGCCGGGGGAGAGCACAGACCCAGGCTACGAAACCATTCGCATCCCAAAGACTAACGGCTCTGACGCCGACCCCAGGGCGAGCCCGGGGGCGGAGGGTTCAGCCACCGCCAAGACGGAGCCCGACTACGAGAGCGTCGGCGAGCTGAACCTGAACAGGGAAGGCTCCCGTCTCTGAGCGCGTTGATTTCTTCATCACCGCACGCCACCCGTGATGCATTTTTCTTTCAGATGGCGCTTTAAATCCTGCGACCAAGCATGTTGTCGGTGCATGACTTGGAGAGAAAAAAACAACAACAACAGCAGCAGCGGCAGAGACAGAGACAGAGACAGAGAATGGCTTTACACACACTGCATCCATCATCAATACAAGAGTGTCTTCTCTGCTCAGCTCTGGTACGGTTTACTCATGTATCACCCAGGGTCAATGTTATTGGTACTGGTCGGCCTGGTAGTAAATGAACTGCAGAACCTCAGTGGCCCGGCATTCATCATGTGGAAGATTGGGTTTATGATCTTCACTGAATCTGCCTTTCTCATCCTAGCTGACAGCACATATCACGCGACGGCGAGAAGAAGTTTTTTTTTTTTTCTATCGTGACATGCGTGCGTTTCGGAGGTTAGCCCAGGACACGAGCCGTGTTTGTGATGGAAAACGAAACCCCCCGGTGCCATATTCCCGTGAGATTCCTGCACTTACTGTACATATGAAGGCAACCTTATTCCCTATTCCTCGTCTGCGTCGACTAGTGACCTTCCATCTTGTCCCAGTGGACGCCACTGTGTCATGTATTATTGAGGTGTTGTTGCTGTATTTCCAGGCTTTTCCTCTTCACTGTTTGCATTCCTGACAGTGGGGTTTCTAGACTGGGGGGCAGGGGGGCAGGTTAGAAGGAAAAGCCAGTCTTATCAGTGACCACACGATTGAAGACGAGCACTGCTGTCAAAGCATGTTTTTTAAATACGACGGAGGGCTCCTCAACTACGACGCCTTATGATGGGAGGGTAACAGGTCAGGGCCACAGGAGGTGGGAGGAGGTGGGAGGAGGGTTGACGTTTCCTGTGAAGTAAATATTTATTTGAAAATGTGAAGCGTTGTGTATTTGTGCGAAGATATTCCCAGTATGTCTGTGAGAGACCAGTCGCTGGTGTTTTATAGAGTTTTCTAGCATTTCTATCCAGATCCACGTGTAGTGAAATTCTTCATTCAACACTGACAGGTATGAGGGTACGTTTCCCCCAGACTTTAGAGCAAAGTTCTTGAAAAACACATATGAACAACCACAGAGCATAGATGAGGTGTGGAACAAGTCACTTTCCATGTCTTATGTACAATCTTTTTTGCACATGGCTCACAAATATTCAGAGTACCTGAAGAGAGTTTGTACTATAAATGAAAGTATTTGTTGTTTATCTTCTGCTTCTTGAGCCGCCTCTTGGTACAGACCATTGTCCTCCCTGGTTTCTTTTAAAGCACAAACTTTAATGTAATGGTACTACGTTAACAAAAGCTTAATCAGAAAACTATTGAATCCCTGCACAACTTTAACATCTATTTATCTATATATCTATTTTTCACCTACTAGAATCACATCACTCTGGAAAGACATATCTCGTCTGTTTGTGGATTATACTGACGAGCCGTTTTAAACCGTACACGCTGGACATTTTATGTTAGTACGTTGTTGTTTGTACGATGGTATTCTCTGGTAATCTCTTCAATCCCGTTTCTGTATCAGCTTTTGCCTTGTAACATTGTCAAAATGCCTTTAAGTCATGGAGTAACCGATCACGTTGAGAATTATGGTACAGTGTTTTTTGGTACGTACGTGTTTTTAAGAAATGAAATATGTGACGTGGTACTTTTATTTAAGCCTTTGATGTTGATTTGTACAATAACATGAACCTTTCCTGCTCTGTTTATATATATATGTATATATATATATACATACATACTTGTCTGTGAGGATTCTCGTCCATCCAGGTGGTGATATCCACAATGTTTAGTTGTAAGCAACTGATCTGAGGAACTTCATTAGTTTCCAACATCAACCAGAAACAGATGAAGTTCCTCATCTTTCAACTCCAGGAAGAATTCCAGTCGCTGACAACTCAACTTTTCTGGATATCACAATTATAGCAGCGTCCATTTTTGTTGAATGGTTGGAATTTATTGAATTTCTATATTCTGCCACTTTTACAATCAAAATACCAGCAACTGATCCATTTAGTTGGAGTTTAGTTGTTGTTTCCCATTGTGCTTTATTGTCATGTTTCTACTAAATGGGATTCAGTCTCATCGATCTGTTTAAATTAATTCCTTTTCATAAGGTTTTAAAAAAAAAAATCCTATTTTAATTCCATCACAGTGTCTCAGATTAAACCCGACAGCAACAAATTAATGGCTTGATCAGACTAAATGAAATGTGATATCAGTATTTTTATCTATTCATGGTTGTTAAATCAATCCCTTAAAAAATGTTTTAATTTCACCAGAGAGGTAATTATCAGTATTATGTTTAGAATATACGACCACAACAAGCACATTGTTCCCCTCCACCTATCGTACGGCGGCGGCCGTTTGTCAGGGGCGGTGCCATCATTCAGACGTAATGGTGTTCACAAAGCGCCATAAATGACCTCGGAGGAAATAATCCAGCGGAGGAGGGGGATGTGAGCGTGCCAAATCTAATCAGGACAGCACATACACATAGTTAATAGATACTTACCTAAAACCACTTGTTCTCCCCTGGTCATAAATACACACTGGCGTACTCCTGCTCCAGGCCATGGGGGGCGTCCTGAGGATGCCTGGCTGCTCCTGCGCCTCCACTCCCTCCCATAATGAGACCATTCGTTTCCCCCTTCGCAACAAGCAGACGATTCTGTGCTGACGTGGGCCCTTGATCACAGGGCAGTGCCTCCAGTGGCAGTTATGGCCACATCTGTCACTCCACTCTGTCCACTCTCCATTCTCTGCATGTAAATATTTTATGATACGAATTGTTCTATTAAAAATATATATATATATAATAAAGAGTGTCCTTGTGTCCTGGTTTTAACTTTTAACTTTTTTTATTTATGGTGTCATGTGGAGCGATGGCTGCGCCGCATAACTCTTTTCAAAGAACATTAAGTTTGACCTGAATTAGTCCATTTGTTGCGGTGACAACGTCCTTCGTCAAATTCTCCGCTGACAGTCACGGTGATCGCTCAAACCAGGCTGAATTTCCCTATTTTTTCAGACCATACTTTTTTCCCACCTGTGTCTCACTGTGTGGTTTTTATACTTAACACAGGATGCAGCTCAGCAACCTCTGAGTGTGATGCTGCACAAAGAGACCCAGAAATATGTGTCCTTGTGACTGTCTTCGATCACGGTGAAGAAACAGTGAGACGGTGTTGATTGCAGGAAGGCGTCTTCACAGCAGCCTGCAGTGTGTGACTTCTGAAAGTTAATCCAGTTTAATGTGCAACACCTAAATAAACAATGTTGTCAGACTTTAGAATTGTCTTGTTATGGCTCTTATAGGCTTTTTTAAAACATCATTTAAATAAAAAAAGTGATAGATGAATGCAGGAGAACAACAGAATGTTACATACTTAAGAATATAGAAGTAAAACAGTCAAAAAGGTTAACAGTCAATCATTTAAATATTCCTTCTTATAACAGATTTATCTAATAGATAATAATATATATTATTATAAATATATATATTATATATTATGTTTCTTAACAACAACCTACTATTTAACACTCTCTCTTCCTTTTCCATTTGTGAGTTACTTTGCTTTATTTCCCTTGAAGTGACTGCAACTTGCAACTATATACATTAAATTGTCAGTTCATTTGCATAAAAGTGTCTGATGATGATGATTTACATAATAATGTAATACACTATATTGTAAATATATAAGTACATGTAAATGTGCATATATACATATATGTATTTATATATTTACAATATAGTCAATTATATACATTTAATGTACTGTAATGTACTGTAATTTACTGTAATGTTCTATATTGAAAATATATAAGTATATACATATACATATGTACTTATATGGTTACTTTATAGTACATATATAATGAATATAAGTATAGTATGTAATGTACTATACTGTAAATATTAAGTATATATATGTATTTACTACATTACATTACAGTAACAGCAGTATAGTACATATTTTTGACATACAGTCCTTGCTGCTCCTAATGTCCCAGTCTTACCTAATTTATCGGGGGCAACGGTGGCCTAGTGGTTAAGGAAGCGGACTGTGGTCCAGAGGGCTCCAAGTTCAAGTCCATTGTCCCCACTCACTGGGCCCTGGAAGTTTTCATCTTCTACTCTGAGTCCAACCACCTCCATGTCCCCCCTCCCCTGCACCCATGTTTGACCTATTTCATCCACACTATCATAATAATAACCTTCTTGTAGATCCACCTTTCTTTCTTTCTGACCCGTTTCTACTGGTTTTCCATTTGTTCGTCTTTTGTTAGAAAGACCAACCTGTTTGTGTGTAAACTTGACTGTGATTGTGTACATTTCTTTTAAAGTGAAAAACCCACAGAATGACGCTGGGTGGTGTTTTCATTCATAACTCTAAGAGCTTGAATCCACAACCTTCTTTTTAGCAACAAGATTTTCAGTTAATTAACCAAACTACAGGCAGGGAAAGTAGGTTACATGTCTGCAAAAACTGGGTTGTATCCAAAAGCTTGTTTATCTGACAGAACTTTTTCCTCCCTCCTCAGCCCCAATTCTCCCTTTTTTCCCCCTTTTCTTACCCTCCCCCTCTTTTCTTGCCCCCTCCCTCCTGGTTTCCTCTCCATCCTTGCGTCATTGTTTTGAATGGAGCATCCTCCCGGCTTGCATTACCTTCAGTCGGGGGGAGCAGGGGGTTGGTGGGGGCTTGTGGAGGCGTGTGCTTCGCCGACCAATCACAGCCCGGCTGGGCCGCCGGACCGCACATGTTTACAGGCAGCATTCCGCCGGTAGAGCCTCAGTGCGGTCGCAACGTAGCACGGACTGGAATTTTAAGCCACCGGAACCGGAGTGCGATAAGAGCCTTATTTTGACCCGTCTTTCGACACTTCCGCGACCGATACGACAACGAGTGTTGGGCGAAGGGGTTTATTTCGACGTTTTTAGCCCGAGCGTTCGACATTTTAATCGTTTTCTCGTGTGAGGGCCCCTTATTCGTCAAGTCGTGTGCGAATGTTGTTTCGCGTCCGGGTCGTGTGATGGTTCCGTGTTTTCCCGCCGTCCCTGAAGCTCGGAGGGAGCAGTGGGGAAAACAAACAGGTCGAACGGAGGGAGAGAGGTAGCCGGTTGGATGTGGAGGTTGTTTTGCTGCGAATGAATCGTTTTTCGCCTTGTAAGCTTTTCATTCAAAGGTTGTTCGATAGTTTTTGGTGCTTTTGAAGGCGCTACGTTCTACGTGGGACTCGGCGTGGAGGTGTCCGAGTATGTTGCCGCTTTCTAACATTTTGTCAGGGCTGTTGGAGCGCGTAGTCTACCCGCTGCGGTTTTGTGCTCTCTTCGACGTTGTTTACCGGCTATAATTCGACGGTTAGGATTCAACAGCGACCCCTAAACACCGCCACACTTTGTTAAACATGCATACGAGGCGTCTGGTGAAGCGCTCCATTCTGGGCAGCCGTGTTTATGCGCCCAGTCCGACCGGCGACGGAGCTCCGGTGACAGGAGTGGTCCAGGCTGTCAAGCAGGAAAACAGAGACGCCTCGGCGGCCAACAAGCGCAGCGTCTACACGGTGCTCATGCAGGACGGCAGTCTGAAGGAGTTCTCCGAGGAGGAGTTAGCCGCCGGCTTCAACCACATTGCAGCCAAAGCGCCGCTCAAATCCAGCTTGAAGGTCTGTATGTTTGTGTACGTGTACAGCAGAGAGAGCGCCCCGGCCGGCAGGCAGGCGGAGAGGCAGGCAGGCAGGCAGGCAGCGCTTCCACTGTTTTTGTTGTGCGGTGTTTTGCAGCGTTTAACCGCTTCCTGCACAGAGCGGATTTAACTGCCGCTGCTGCTGCAGCTGCTGTCGGCGAATCGAAGCGAGCAGGAGAAAATAGCACAATGGTCGCCATACACATTTGGTTGCACATTGCATCAAATACCGGACTGTCATGGTGACATTTGTCAACATCAGATAAAATGGGACAAAGGGCTTGCTTGATCGAGAGGCCTGCGCAATGTTTATGTGAGCCAGTGGGTGGGTGAGAGCCGAGGCAAACAAACACCTCAGCTGCTGCTGCTGCTGCTGCTGCTGCTGCTGCTACACAGTGCGCTGCAGCCCTGTTTTGGACAAAAACACTTCTGCACATTATATTTGCAGAGATTATCTGGTGACATTTGACTCAAATTATGTTTTGCACAGATATTTTTACATATGCACGTGCATAAAATTCTACTGGAGATTCGGATCAAACTGTAAACAACAGGGCACACACTTTACCATGGATTGCATGCAGGAAATGGACCTGAGACCACATACTACATCTAAATAGTCCACTGAATAAGACGTTTATTGCTGCCCCACTACTTTTTATATAGGATCTGATGTTATATGTAAGGTGTAATCCATTTTAGAGGTGGTTAGATGATAAGACTACAAGTTTCCTGCATTCTAAATTGTGTTTGAGGCTTAATCATCCATTCTTGGATGAATTCATAAGGACCTAAAACTAGAATTATGTCTGCGATTATTTCCCCATCTTGAGTGCAGTACTTAACTGCTCCACAAGAGGCTAACTTCTGCATAAATTTGTTTGTTTGTTTTAATAGCAACAGTTTAGAGAAGAGAGAGTGGCGTAGAGCATGGAGCCAATGTCACCAAAATTGAGATGGAAACTGATGATGACTTGTTATAGGGTTGCTGGGCCAATTTCTTTTTCAATGCACCTAATTGCTTCTAGAATAGCCCTGTTTGGAACATTGTAAGTTATATTAAAATAGTATTTTATTGCTGAAGCAGCAGCAGCAAAAAAATTAACAACTTCAAATTTAACTCTCTATTTGAGAGACATTCAACTTTTTTTATTTTCTAAAAAAAAAGCAGTTTCCAATCCTGCAGTCCAGATTTGAGCCCAATTAGCAGCTCTGACCCAGTTGCCTTCATTTTTATCTGGTATTCCTTTGGTGTCAAACTGTTTCAGATAAAGAGTGTGTAAGGAGGAGGAGGAGGAGGAGGAGGAGGCAGGAATCCAGCTCTGGGATAAAAACACTTTCTGGTGTGTTTCTGTACGCGTCCTGTCCTTTTTATAGTGTGGGAGGGACCGAGGAATGCCTGCAAATGAAAAGAAAAATGGCTTGTTTACGGCCCTTGATTTATTTGTTGCCGTGGTTTTGTTCCTCCTTGCTATCATGTGCATGCTTTTGTTTCTTAGAAATGTTTTTGATGCGGTTACTCCAAACCTTACGTCTCACTTTTAGAACCAAACCAGAAATGTCCGGCCGCCAGTCGTTGTCGTTTGTTGTTTTGGTTAAATTTGAGATTGGTGTTTGTCAACAGACAATGTTGACGATGCCAAACTGTAATGTCAGGACAGTGGGACGTAAATCACTAATGAAAGTTGGACTCAATCCACCGCCAAATAGGTCACGTTCTAATTTTGAGGAATGGCAGTGCAGAGTGACGGCCAAACACAGTGGAAAACCTGGCTTTCTCATTTGCACGTATTCTGTATGCACCGCTGTACTCACAGAAAGCTGTTGCACAGTATTGTTGCGGCCAGTGCTGCAGGCTGGAGTGGTGCAGCTGAGGATCCTGTCAGCACAATGGTCAAGTCTCTTTCAGCACAACTCAATTCCCCTGCCGAGGAGGAAAACTAGCCATAAAATGAGGAGGAGGGGCCTGTGTTAGTGTGTGTGTGTGTGCATTGAAGTTGTTTATTGTGTGTGCATAGCTCTGTGTGTCCGTCTCCCGCTTATTTTTTCTGTGTGTAAACTGATGAGAGGCGACTACTTAATATCTTGGAGTGGGGGTTGTTTGTGAGGGCACTGTGTCCTGTTTGAGTTGCAGCTGTGCAGCCAACAAAGCAGGCACCCCCCAGGTTGGCAATGGGTGGCATGTTCTAAAGGAGCAGGGCGCTTGGCCCGCTGCCCGGTATGGCCAACGAATGCCACCATCCTGGACTGGAGGGGAAGGACAGGGGGGGGGCCTGGGGATGCCACTTGTTGACTTGTTGATTTGTGCGACTCTGCTGTAGCTCGGATTCCTCGCTGCCGACAGAGACACAGTAGTTGTTTTTGTGAAGCCGCAGCTTTTGTTGTCCCTGCCGTTGTTTATGTTGATGGTACGCTGATGTGGGAGTCAATGAAACAAGCTTTTTGACGGAGGGCTTTGACTGACTCTTTGTTCTGGAGCGTTGATCCCAGGCAGTTCGGCGACGCTTGTTGGCTTGTTGGTCGACTGAGCAGCATTGGCGCAGAGCAGTGAATTTTCAACTGCTGGGTCGCGAACAATAAAATGTTTCCAAAATTAAATATTTTTGTTTTATTTTGAAGAGGATTTTTCTTGCAGCTGAGTGTTGATATTTTGTACTCCTTAACAGTAGGTGGCGCTATTGCCCGGTAATGCTAATTGATGCACACACCTTGCTTGAACATGGCGTACAACACCAAATACATTAGGTTCAGTTACTGAAGTGTTACCAAATGTTATAATATTTAAGAACCACTGGCATAGAGCATATGGTCACATCTGAAGACCACTGCTTTTTCAGTGGAGTGTAGTTCACGGTGCAGCGGAAGAAATGCTTGACATAAAGATTTTATTTTGGGTTTGCTTCTGCAAATGAAAAGTATACTTTAAAAAAAATCTGGATTTTGTAATTCTTTCTGCCGATGACTTCCTCTTTTTCAATTACCCAAGACAAAATATGAGCTTCTCTAATTGGGGACGGTATCAGTTCCTTCAACAGTATTATTTGTAATAAAAAGCAGGGCTCCAGGGCTTTAATAACCTTGGAGTAACCTGGAGTCTGACTGGAAACATCCTGGAGTTCAGGATAAGCTCGAAGGACACTGTTTCCCCTGACACAGGAAAATGCAAGAATAGGGAAGACAAAATCTCATGCAACTTGCCAAGCAACGGAGAGGGTCCGAGGGTTAGAACACAGTTCTGTGGCAACAGGGTAATAGAAGGAAAAAAAGGAAGACATGTCACATGTATCAAACTACAAAACAATGCCACCCAAAAAAATGGGAAAAAGTTATTCTCCTCTATGGAACTGTAGCCACCAAGCTAGTCTTGCTAGGCAGCTCACTCCAAATAGCCAACCTTACATTAGGTTTCACAATGGCTTTGTAGGAAACTTTTGTTCAGTTGTTTGCCACACCCTTCACCGATACAAATCAAAGGTTGTAATTATTGCCACATTATGGAAAATAATGGCAATTATTCAATTTATACGAAAAGAATCTCCTAAGAAATCAAAGGGCAATTGAAAGAGTTGCATGTCACCCTCAAGGCAACTACCAGCAGTTGAAACTTGTGATTTTGTTTGGTAATTCCAACATTTTGCCCCTTTCTGTTTCGGCATTGACTGAGTTGTTCACCCACATTGACATGAACAGAGGGATTATTAGTCTAACACTGCTGTGGTGGACACTAGTGTCATTCTGATTCTGAGACTCTCATAAGCCTTAAATTGGTGTCGTGTTTGTTCGCCTTAAGGTTGCTTGTATGGAGTAAATTTAAGGTTGTGGATGGGGAGCGGGGGTGGACAGTGGTTGTGGTGGTGCAGAGAGCAAAGAGAGTGAGCACTAAGGTTGACTAGCCCTTTGACCACCCAAACCGGTTATCTCCTTGCCGAAGGGCAAATGTATGAACCTCTGCGCCACCATCTGGAATCATTTGCACATAATAATTAAAAATGCTATTGACATGCGCAGGATCCGTCTAAATTAGCCCGAGTTAAAAACAACAGGTTCCGAATGTGTTTATTGTAGCTCGTAATGGCTGCGCTGAGACGTGGTTATTGTAGGATATTGCACTCCTTGTGGACGGAGTGTTGAAAGCATCAATAACCATTAAAACCTCTAATTGTAATCACTTTCACGAGACGCGCCAGTAAAAGTGCTTCCTACGTGACACAGATCCATTTCAGGTGAAGGATGCGGCCTGTTGGGATTTTATGACATTTGATCCATGGCATTCAATATATGGCCCGTGTCCTGCCTCTTTTATTATGACCCTTCACCTGCAGATGTAAGTGGAATCTGGCCGTCTAAGGAACTGCTGTCCACAGCAGACGGAATACGGGTTTCTGCGAGGTGAGGGAGAGGAAGAGGAAGAGGAAGAGCCAGGGAATCAGCGGCGAATCTGTTATTGCGCACGTGCACAAACCGGCACGCTCGTGCACCCGCGCCAGGGCAGGCGGCTCGCATTTAACAACCAATTTGGCGTGCTTGGCAATATCCTGACGGGCTGAAATGTCATTATTCATAAAACAGACAAACAGAAGGAGGTTCAGCGACTGTTGCCGCCGCCGCTGCTGTTGTTGCTGTTGTTGTGGGTTTTTTTCACTGTCCTCCCAACACAACACCTAATCTCCTCTGAGCTGGTGCAATCCATCTTGTTGTTGTAGTGAAGCCTGTGTTTTCACACAGCGTTTTGTGCACCACCGAGCATCTCTGGAACATGCCTCCCTCATAAGTGATACTCGATATTGCTTTTTTTTTTCTTTTTACCTCATCAATCTGAGTGATTTTTTTTCTTTGGCGTTTACACGTGTGTTTCTGATTAACGGACTTCTTTTCACCATCTGTGCTAATTGCGCTGCATTGCTTTAAGATGATAATCAACATTATAACAGCATGGAGCCGTACAGTATGTTGACCTCGTCTGCTCTGAGTTCTGTATATGGATGAGAAAGTGTTGGCGTGTGTGCGTAGGCGTATGGCTGGTTTCATGTATGCAGGTTTTTTTGGCGATTGCATAAGAAAAAAAAGTTTTTTTTCTGCATTTTCACAGGTAGGAGTTTTTAGAACAGCTTGACAGCAATCGTTTCTCCCCTGTATTCAGTGATAAAAGAAATAAAGTTGATTGCAGAACTTTGTGCGGTTCCGGCTTATGTTTTCTGGTGTTGTGCCATCCTGTATGGCAGTGTGGTTTTCGGGGCAGCAGGGTTGTCTTGTGCGTGTATTTCGGGGATCGACTGTCTCACCACAGAGGTTTGAAGCAGGAAGGCCTCGGCAGCCGCTGGTACTTCCCCTGTTTCAATATCAACTTCAAGCCAGACTTAGAAATGTCCTTGAAAGACCTGAATGTGCCCTTGAACTTTGTGGGAGAACAGGCTTTTATTACTCCTCCATCATTTACTGTTGCAAAGGCCTGTGTGGAGAATGGGCAGCTGGGCCACAGTGGGAAACACAACACAACACAACCTGTGTTATGTTATGTACTGTAGTTACTGAAAAAATGTTTATAAGTAAAAGAAAAGAAGGAAAAAATGCATTTCAAGAAGTTTGGTCTGGAGACAGATTTTTTTATGTTAGTTAATGTAGGTTTTACTCTGGTAGAAAACTTTGGTTACATATTTTTTGGTGAATATTCGCGGCTCATACAACCCCAAAACATGATATAAATTAGCAGAGTTCCAGCAAGGGGACACTAGAGGGCCACAAGATGAAAGTTTGATCTGGAGTGGGCTTGAAAAAAAGGATTTTTTTTAACGTTTGCTAATTTAGGTTTGGCCCTGGTACAAAATTTTGGCTACACATGCCATCTTTACAATACTAGTGATGTTTGACATACTTTTGTCTACTTTGGGCTAACTTAGGGTTCAGCAGATAGATAGATAGAACTGTATTAATCCCTCAGGAGCATCCGTCGGGAAATATTTGACTTGGCAACTTTGAGCTGCTGTAGGATGATATTTTGTGTTTTTAACCACAGCGTCACATGTGTTGCATTGTTTACATCTGAAAAGCTGTTGTAAAGAGTTAGTTCTGCAGAAGCGGCACCAGTGCCTGTCACTTCTCCGACTCGAACCTATCACCGTGGCTTCTTCTGACCCTGTGTGGACGACACAAAATGGAGTAGCACTCAATGCCTTTTCCTTTTTTCTCGAGTTCGCCTTCATTCCGACATCTTGACTTGTTCCTTATCCGTGTTTGTGCTTGAGGTTTTGCCATAGCTGTTACTCGTTCTGCTTGTTTTGTTCTGCCACTAAACAAACAAGTGCAGAGTTAACAGTCCTCTTCCTGTTAACACAGGCATACCACATGGTCAGCGTGCTAATTTTATAACTGACCACAGAGCAGTTTTGAACCTTCTGCTATGGAAAAAGTTTTTCTGTTCTAACACAAGAGACAAGATTACTGTGAACCACAGTGGACCACAGACTTTCATTTAAAATGCTGTGTCGTTGGGGAGGTGGGGGGCTATGGGGGGGTAGAGGACACCTCCTCTGCACATTTCTGTGTTTTTCACTCAATGTTTTAATTGTGTGAAACTTTTTTTAATCTTAAGTTTTCTTCTGCAGCTGAAATGCCAGGGTCTATTGTTTTCGTTCCATACTTTCTGCTGATCATTCAGGGCTCATTGTGGTTCCACTTTTGTAACGTGGCTGCGACATCAAAACATAATATAAAACCCAATTTCTTTTTATATCCCATTATAGCACAGTTCCAGCAACGGGACACTAGAGGGCCACAAGATGAACGGCGGCTCCCTCAGCCCGGAGGCCTTGGACGAGCAGAGGATGGCAGACTGCAAGCGCATTGGCAGAGACCCCGACACCCGATCGGTGTCCCTGCTGGAGCAGAAACGCAAAGTGGTCTCGTCCAGCATTGACGTGCCTCATGCCAGGTCGGTCAGTGTGTGTGTGTGTGTGAGTGTGTGTGTGTGTGTGAGATGAAACAGTAAAAGCTCCTTCTGCCCCCTACCCTCCTAAACACCAACCACATTTGTTCCAGTGTGTGTTTTGGATAAAAGTCCAGAGTAATTATAAGTCCATCGTGTCCCCGCCGTGCAGCGGGATACGCATGCACGCCGGTCACTGGTGCGATTTACCGCGTTAATTGACTCCCGTGGCCCGAAGTCCGTTCTGCGCCGCTTCTACAATTTTGGGGATAACCACCAGGGGCTTGTAATTTAACCATAACCATAATTGCTCCAGAAAGCTGAAGCAACAGCCTGGGATTAGTCCAGAAATTACAGTCTGCGAACATCATTTCAGCATTTTTAAGCTGGGGTTATGTTATTTTTTTCCCCTAAATCGAATATACCAGACAGGGGATTAAAAGTATGTGAGTGTCTGCGTGATCTGCTGATGACAACCATATATGATGACAGTCAGGGCCACTTTATTAGAGTTCTTACGCATCAACAGGGACAATTTATTTTTCCCAGAGATGATGTTTCCTACAGACACGACGGCTTCATACTCGTGCTGCAGATTTATCAGCTTTAGAGCCCACGGTGCAAATGTAATGTCCATCTGAATACCAAATGTGATTTATCTGACCGCCATCTGAACTTTCAGCCTCTGCATCCAAAGGTCATCACAGATATGGAGACTCATTCGAGCATGAATTGTCTTCCAGTCTTCAGATAAACATTTTTTTCCTCCAGTGGTGGGATAATAATCGTAGCCTCAGTTTTTCTATAGTTCCTCGCTGACAGGAGTGACGTACAGCGTCCGTATCAAGTTAACACTTGTGTTCCTCTGGCACCAGCAACATGTTCTGGCCCAGAGAAATTAGATTAAGTTTATATTTATTCTCTTTTGGACCGCGGTCAAACTCGAGGATCAACAAGTTCTAAATTACGTAAATGCTTCTGTCTGGCCTGAAGAACCACGTCACAGGTTCATCCTACATCCACTCTATTCTTGGGCATTTATTTTATTTTTTTCATCTTAATCAGAACAAGATTGCAATGAATCACTGACTTGCAATTCAGGTTCCAAAGGGGAACATGTCCGTGGAAAGTTAGGATGAGGAATTTTGAGATATTCCAATCCACTTCTAACCTGACATGTAGATATTTTAGTTTTGTCATAATCAAACATGAATGCGTTTTTATTATTTATTGCCATTCTACTGTCATATAATAGTGTGGTGAAGGGTAACACAGTCTAGGAAGGGGTTGGTTTAAAGGGGAAATGTAAATATATACGTAAATAATATAATAACTATGTGGCCTTTATAGATTTCGCAGTTGCAGGCTGCATGCAGTGATGTGTGTATTTACACCTGCCACAATGTATTTTCATCCAACTATATTCAAGTTATTTATCAGCACCATAGCAGGGACTGTAAATCAAAGGACAAGTGGAACTGTGCGTCTGCAGGAAGTGGTGTCCATCCTGTCTCTTATACACATCTAGATGTGTATAAGAGACAGGTACTGGTCCGTGGGTGAATTGGTTCTGGGCCACAGAGAAATAATGTTTCCTTTTGTCCCCATCTGTCTATTCCTTCCTCTTGATCCATACCCATATCAACAAAAGAACTGACCAATAGAATGGCTAGGATTCCATCATCAATAATGTAACTATATTTGATTAGGAAATATTTTCTCAGTTATTTTCTCAACAATAAACTCAAAATGATACAAGATTCTAACTTTTTATACTGGTCTGGTAGTAGAAAACTTGTTGCACCTTGTTGTGCAACCAACAGACACTGCAGGAACTGTCTCTTATACACATCTAGATGTGTATAAGAGACAGATAATAGTGTGGTGAAGGGTAACACAGTCTAGGAAGGAGTTGATTTAAAGGGGAAATGTAAATATATACGTAAATAATATAATAACTATGTGGCCTTTATAGATTTCCCAGTTGCAGGCTGCATGCAGTGATGTGTGTATTTACACCTGCCACAATATATTTTCATCCAACTATATTCAAGTTTCCCGTCCGGGGCCAACTTTATCTTACGGAAACCTCTCTTATTCCCATCATTTCCTGTTTCTTCACAATTAAAAATGGACAGAATTTTGCGCCAATTCAGCCACTGGGGAGCAGCAGTGTGTGTGTGGATTCAAACCGGGGACCTTGCGGTCCCAAGTCCGCTTCCTTAACCACTGGGCCACCAGGTGTCCCAAAAATTGACGTCTGATTGGATATCTGCATCAAATGAAAACATCTGAGCAGTTTGAACAGGTGTGTGTGTCGTATCATGTGGATGTGTGTATGGAAGGTGAACATGTGACTTCAAACACTGTCCCATTGTTGGCCTGCAAAACTGGCTTTGTCACATGCACAAATGGGAAGTCTGCCAATATAAACTCAGCCCTGTTTATGAGACGACACACATGTGTCAGTCAGACCCACACACACACACACACTCACTTTGACATAATTATCAGCCCAGGCCTCGGCCAATGGGCAATTAGTCTTTAACAGGCCTGGATGCACAGCGGTGGCGTGCCAGTTAAAAAAAAAAAAGAAAAGAATATGAAACCACTATGGCTTCCTGTTAATTGCGAAAGCCTACCTTGTAAACCGTTGCACTTTTATTGAACCTCACTCGTCTTCTCCTGCCATACGCCTCCGATCGATGACAACCCGATGAGAAATACCGTAAAGTTTATCCATATAGGCGGGTTTATCTCCGTGGGCCGGACGCCGTGTCCACCCCTGTCAGTAATTTGCCACTTTAATAGTTATTTGCTTTATCGGGTGATAGGTTTGATTATTTTCCTCCTGCCGTTACTGGAGACCTCGTCTGTTATATTACAGTACATCTATCAAATGGATGTCTCACCAGATACGCTGTGATATTTACTTCCTTGCATAGGAATTAGAATATTATTGATATTTATGTAGTTACTGTGGAATAGCTTATTGATTAGAAAGGACTTAAGACATGGGTTGGGGTTGTTGTATCAGTGCGGAGACGACCACTACTAGTGATATTATGACAACACTATATATGTGCTATGTCAGTGGGCCCCAACGACTGGGCCGCGGACCAGTACTGGTCCGTGGGTGAATTGGTTCTGGGCCACAGAAAAATAATGTTTCCTTTTGTCCCCATCTGTCTATTCCTTCCTCTTGATCCATACCCATATCAACAAAAGAACTGACCAATAGAATGGCTAGGATTCCATCATCAATAATGTAACTATATTTGATTAGGAAATATTTTCTCAGTTATTTTCTCAACAATAAACTCAAAATGATACAAGATTCTAACTTTTTATACTGGTCTGGTAGTAGAAAACTTGTTGCACCTTGTTGTGCAACCAACAGACACTGCAGGAATGCACAGTAAATTTGGGTAGGAAGATTTTATAGGTAGGAAAATATTTCACCGGAAATATAATTTTATTTCTGCCACAACCTTACGACCTGTACGTGAATAAAGAGACATTTAACAAAGTCAGTGGCACAAAAAGGTTGGGGAAACACTGTACCATGTGACTGCAGGGATGTTACCCTTTATCTATACCCTTTTCTTAACTTTTGTTTTTTTTTTCACATTAAAAGTCCTACTCAGCTTGTGTGAATATCTCAGCTCAGCCTGTTACCAATCTTAGTTGTTATGCAGTATTTTTTTTTTTTTTCGTGGCGTCATTGTGACGTACTGCAGGAGTGCACAGAGCACTGATTAGTCACCAGAGTGACTAACCCTAATGACTGTATTTCTTCAGCACTTCACACGAAACGTACACCAGGTTACGGGATCCACTGTTATGACCCACATATAACCACAGATACTGTATGTCACATGCTCTGTATTCACCTAAATGAAATCCAATATTCATGCAACACTCTTTACTCCTATACCACTGCCCCCTAGTGTTCGGAGGTTTCACCTACATCATTCATGGCCAGTTTTCACGTTTTTTTTTTTTTTTTTTTTACTTTTTATTGACATTCAGTTGCATATACAACGTATGCAGTACTTCTATCGTAACACATTATACACATACGATTGCCTTTTATGTGCAGCAAAACCACAAAATACTGCATGTTATCTAAAGTATACATAATGTACATAAAATATTTTTTAAGGTTTTAATGAAAAGTCCTTTACATTTTTTTTTCTACAGTTTATGTCTGTCATCAAATGATTCCGTGTAGCACTTTGAAGCCCCCATCCTACCAATTGATCTCAATGCAAAATCACACTTTAGAAAAACCAAAAATGTAGCAATCTTTTGCAGCTTAATTCATACATTTTTGTTGCACATAAAAAAAAACTTGGATAGTTCATTCAGGCCACATCTCAAAGGCAGGCAGAGGCAGCAGAAGCTCCGTTCTCAGATACGGCTCCAGTGACCTCTTCGCTGCACAGCAACCAATATTGCCTGAAGATTAAGATCCATGGCTCTTATCCTTTGCACACCTGTGACCAGTTTTCATCCCCGCTCTGGCACTGGTGAAGAAACGGTGTCACCGCTGACCACAATATAAGGTTTATCTTTAATGGTGACAAGAGGGGGTGCTGAAGAAGAGAGCCAGGCCGCTGGGAGTGATGGTGGAGAGCCAGTAACCCGGAGTGGAGGGAAATGAGATGGAGGGAGCGCACGTGAGAGGGTAGCGGCCAAAGAGAGGAGGGAGGGAAAACTGCCCCAGGAATTTTTTTCCTTCAGAGATAACTCTCCGGAGAAGTCTGACCTTGAGGTTGTTAATTGCACTCTGAAAAAGTTCCCTCTCTGCCGGTGATTTAACAGGAATATGTCGGGCTGTTTGATGGCTCTCCAGCTCCCCTGGAACCCACATACAATGGATTTCCTACCTCTGTGGGAGCCTCTGAAGTCGCCCTACGCCTGTGCAATCGCTGCGAAAATAGAGTAAAAAAAAAAAGACGGCGTGCTGTATATATATGTCGGACCGGGAGGGGGTTTATGTCGCTACATTTCATGGCTTTGTCAGCCCCCTCCACCTGCCATTACTTTATTGAATACTATTCCCTCATCTTATTTGTTTACAGCACATCGACTGCACTTGCAATTCTCCGGATCTTCTGGAAAAAAAAAAAAAATCGATAAATGTCACTGAGTGATTGACCCATTTTCTCAAGCGCCCACCTCCCCAACTCCCAGACGTCCGAAGAAATAGTTCCCTCCATGGAACATTTAAAAAATTGTGCTGTGTCGAAACACATGGAGGTAGCTGCTGCTTGCTGCAGCATTTTTCTTCCTGCCCCCATCACCCCCGCCTCTCTGTTTTTTGTTGATGTGATGGTTATTGTCTGGTTCTGGTTCTGCCTACAGTCAAAACTCCTGACACCGTCCCGACTGTGGTCCCAGTCAGCTGCCTGCTGTTTTCTACGCAGGAAACAGTCAATTGTAACAAGAGCTGCCGGGGGTAGAAGAGTGGGAACCAATGGTTTTTGGCTTTTGACAAATAGGTTTGTGGAGACTAATTGCTAACAGGGGAAGTGAAGTCTAAGTTCAGTTAAAGGAGGGAATCAAAAGGATGAAAAACAAATCCTCATCTTACTAAAACCAAAAAACAAGAGCAGGGAGGTCAAATTACTCACTATCTCCACAAACAGAGTGAACTGGTACAGTCTGGGACCATGTGACAACCCCTGGGGCCCCCCCCCCCCCCCCCCCCGGTTCCTGTTTTAAGTGTATATTTCTTGGCCAGACACAATAATTCAATCTATTTTTCGATTTATTACAGCAGATCAACATTTCTCGTAGCACAAAAACTGGCTTTGTGTAAGTAGGACAAATTTTAAGAGTCGGTCTGTTGCCAAAACAAGTTTCTGAGAACCTTTTAATCTATTTTTTTTTTTTGTAAACCGTTGACACAGGCCAAGTTTTCTGCACCGAGGCCTAGAGCAGCGGCCAATTCACACAGAGCTGAAGAGTCCCAATCTGAGCAAAAAGCCCACGGGGACGATCAACATTAATGTTTGTCTTTTTACACAGTGTTGTAGCTCCATAATCCAACAGTTCTTACCAATCCTCCCGTTTGTTTCCTCCTTTTTATGGCCCGTCCTACCTTTTTGGTGCACCGTAAACTGCTCTCACCCACTTTTTGTTTTTTTGCACAATGTGTTTGTGTTTGCGGTGGAAGGAGGGTGTTTGGGTTTGGAAATAAGAGAAATGGGAGGGAGAACGGGGCGTGTACACGAACGCTGAGTGGGTTCTCCGTAGAGGGAGTGACAGACATGCTCGCCGTTTGCCAAAGAAAACAGTTTTCCTGCTGTCGATGCCAGGGAAGTTCAGAAACCATGTGATTACCATCTGAAAAGACATCTCCCATGATCTCTTCCTCTCCCTCTCCCTTTTTTTTCTCTCTTTCGCTCACTCTCTCTCTCTTTCTCTCTGCCTCACTCTTGCTCTTGCACTTTTCACCCCCCAAGTCTTCAGCCCCCTGATGTTTCAGTATTAATGTCTATCTGAAGAACGTTTTTTCCTCTTCTTCCACACAACAATTTACTCCATTAAAATGACTGTGTTGATTTGAGGCTTGTGGTAAAGTCTTATCAGATGAACCACATGTGCAGTTAAAAATATAGATCACAAATGTGGCGAGAGTGGAAAAAAGACTTTTCCCAACATAGGAAAAAGGGTTGGGGGTTTGTTTTTGTGTCACAGTAATGACCAGTAATTTGTTCCTTTTTTTTACAAGGTCATTTACGAGAACTGGTTCAAAAGGTTATTGACGACCAGTGTTAACAGCCAAGTTCTGATTACAATAAACTAATGTTATTCAGTACAATTACAAATATAATAATAATTCCCCCATAATTTGGTTAGAGAATATTTATTCTGAAGTTTCACATAGACCAGTGTTCCTCAAAATGACATGGTAAATGTCTCGTGATATTTTCAAGGACTGGTTGTTAAGTTGTGGCAGATAAATAGCAACAAATAAAATTTTATTTACATTGTTGTGAAATATTTTCCTACCTATAAAATCTTCCTACCCGAATTAACTGTGCATGGGCACAACAAGGATTTCTCATGTGCACACAGCCTATAATTTTCTCCTACCAGACCAGTATAAAAGGTTAGAATCTTGTATCAAGGACTCTGCGTTATTTTGAGTTGAGGAAACATTATTTCTCTGTGGACCAGCACCAATTCACCCAGGGACTGGTACTGGTCTCCGGCCCAGTGGTTGGGGACGACTGATATAGAGGACAATTCTAATTAACGTCATGAAACCCAAATAAAAAAATGGACAGGAGGAGAAGAAGTATGCTTTTAATATCGTAGCTGGATATTAAGTTAATTCACCCATCTTTTCAGATCATAATACAGAGCATTAAAAGACTTACATTTAATGGAAGTTATAATATAACCTTCTAATCTCATTAAAACACAGAGTAACTCCGTGGTGAAGCCCTGTCGGGCAGGGTTCCTCGTCTGGGCTTTAGAAAATCCATTAGAGATAAACCCAAAGTCCTTAGTTTCTCTCATGTGTGGATAATAGGTCTGTGATAACATCTCAGCAGACGGCGCATTCGTGTTTTCAAAGGGATCAACAAAATCTTACAATCAATTCTACCAGTATCGACTCACCCGGACAGACCCCCCCCCCCTTTTTTTTAAAGGGAATGCGATAGAATCTAATTTGTGTCAGCATTACGCACTAACTATCACACAGGCTGCTGTGATATCCATTCTCCCACTTTCCACTTTCCATCTCCAGCCTGAAAGGGAAGAAAGAACAAATCAATACATTATTATTTTTGTTGTTTTGTTCCTTGTGTATAACCCTGTCTCTTATACACATCTAGATGTGTATAAGAGACAGACCCAAAGTCCTTAGTTTCTCTCATGTGTGGATAATAGGTCTGTGATAACATCTCAGCAGACGGCGCATTCGTGTTTTCAAAGGGATCAACAAAATCTTACAATCAATTCTACCAGTATCGACTCACCCGGACAGACCCCCCCCCCTTTTTTTTAAAGGGAATGCGATAGAATCTCATTTGTGTCAGCATTACGCACTAACTATCACACAGGCTGCTGTAATATCCATTCTCCCACTTTCCACTTTCCATCTCCAGCCTGATATACTTTGGCCTAATTGGACAAAATGAGATCTGAGTCTTTGCAATGGATAAAAAAACACACATGAGATGTAAAGAAAGCCCCAGCTGAGACACTGGCTCCTTGGGTTATCTTGAGGTGTTCACGCATGAATGGTTTTTCTTGAGGAGCTCATCTATTAAACAATGGCCTGTATGGATTTGTTAAATATCATATCAGCATCTATCGGCTCTTTTAATCTCCGCAGGCCCCGACGGGGCTTTGTAATCTGTAGATTAATTCTATTGGGGCCGTAGCTTTTCCCTAAACCTGGAAACGAAACAAAGTTCTTGATTATCTATGCAGCACATTAGCCTTACTGTACAGACGAAGGATGAATTGACCTCTTCATTGGGAACATTCATTTTACGATCCCCACATAAAATTGGCATTTTTTTTTCCAAGGAACGTCTCTAAATTCCAGGGTTTGCGAAATCAATGTCACAGATAATGTCAATCCTATCCTAATTTGTCAGACGGCCGTGGTCTTGTCCCTTCAGCTTTGTGTCCCATTACTTTCCTGTCCTCTGTGCACAGCGTAAAGCCTTAAAGCTGATGTATATGTGACAGAAGGTTAGGCTGTTGTTTCGGACTAATCCATAGTCCTCAGCTTTAATGGACTGATGGCACAAAGTGCTGGAAGAGCAGAGAAAATAGGCTCTAATTGATCCTATCGACAGATGTGCATTATGGTCATCTGTGGTGTGGAGTATGTACAGTATGAGGTGCTGCTGAATGACCAAAGGCCCAACCAGAAGATGAAACAAAGCACAACATGTTGCATCTGCTTAATGCATCGGTGTAAATGTAACGTCCCTCAAAGTGTTACACTGTTACATTAAGGTTATCTCTCATGTTAAAACATTCACTCCACCACCACGGGGACCAGACTTGAACTTGGAGACTATCAGCAAGGACGAGAGTTTGACTCTAAGACTAAACAGTTGTTGTAGCTCAGGGAGAAGCTCTGTCTTCTCTCTTCTCTCTTCTCTCTTCTCTCCAGCATTTGTTGGCCTGTGGTGTGTGGGTTGTGATCCAAGTTCTGCTCTGCGAGTTGTCTTCATACTTGAACCGAACTTTGACACAGCAGGCGTTTTTCCATGACATGAACTCGAAGCAGGGACTAAAGATTAGACCAGAATTTACGACCATGATAGACTGGAGAAATAACTTCAGTGTTGACTTAAATTATTGCAATAATTTTTTTTTAAATTGAGCAGCATTTTATCCAACACCTTGTTTTGAAATCTTGAAATCATGCCTGCATCATCCAGACAAACTTTTACACTCCACTCAGGGGCCACGATTGGAGTAAACAGACGTAAATTAACGTAAATTATGTTCAACGACAGACATAGGCAAAAATACTATAATATATAATATATATAATATATAATATAATATGTGTTTGGCATTCTCTGCGCCATCTATATGGAAAGAGTGGGTATTGCAGGAATAACAAAGGGGTATAATCACAAAACAAAACAATGACATAATTAGGAGAATTATTGTGGGCGGGGTTTGCACATCCCAAGGAGGACAGACTTGACACCAGATGAACCACAGACAAATGGACAGCATTTTTAATTCAATCAAATTGTAGAAATTCAAATTAACAATGCGGTGGTCTCTAACTGCTGGTTAACACGACTCAACAAAACCGTTCACTATGTTAATGACATTATTTGTACACGAATTGTGCATAAACATTTTATTTTGACAGCATAACAACTCCGCAGCAATTTGTAATAAGGGAAGAAAGAACAAATCAATACATTATTATTTTTGTTGTTTTGTTCCTTGTGTATAACCAGCCCCGAATATTAGAACTACAAGCAATGGCAACAAGAAAAATATCCACACAAAACAGTAGCTACATTTGTTAGTCAACAGATTAAAATTAGAAATGTTAAAAACTCACCGCCGCAAATCGAATTTTAATAAACATCCACTGACGCAGGGAAAAGTTTTGGTTTGAGGCGTAGACGTTGTGACACAACAAGGGGAGGCAACATGTTTCTCAAGTGTGAGCCATTAAAAACAAGCCCAGCCCTGTGGTGCCCGTCGCCACATTATTCCTAATTATGATCATCAATTCCGAGGCCGCGCCGAGGTGTCTGTTGTGAATTATCGATATATGTCAGGCTGACAGGCTTTATTAATTAAAATGGAGATGTACTAATTAAGAGCACGGCATGAGGGTGTCATAATTGTGGCCCCGATTTAATTTGGAGTGGTGCTCATTAATTTTATCGCAGTTTGACAGGTTGTGCGCTGCAGGACAGGGTGGGCTGAGGTAAGATAAAGGTATGTTTTGTATGAAAATTAGCCGTCGTGTTAGAGGCGTCTGCTCCGCGGCCAAATGTAATTTTCAGGTTTTAGTGCAGGAACAATAGCCATATTTGAGGTGCCAGTCCACCATATACTTTACAGGCTGATTAGTACTTCTGTTAAGGGATTGTGGTAAATGTCAGGGACATGTGAGGGATTATTGGAGATTGACTTGAATTGTCTTTGTTTGCTCCACTGGGTTGACTTTGTCCAGGTGCAATTTGGCAGCGAATGATACGATTCCTCCTTCCACCGAATTGTCATAAGAGATTTGATCTCCTTGGAGTCGGAACCTGGAAAAAGGCAAACACTGTGGCTGGTTTGTGTAGTTCAGAAATGATGCATCTGTTTATTATCCGTTCACGTGCATTCACTGTGACACACGTGCATCTGTCGCTACGTCAGCCGCGGGTATCGGCGTTTTCATGCAATCATCAAATCAGGTCCATCATTATATTTACCAGTGTCCTCGTCTCCCTAAGGCCGCTGCATCTGATCGGCTTCACCACAGTGTGTTTACACGAAGACCCGTCCTTGTGTCCCTCAAGACACGTTTTGACCAAGACAGTCCGTCAATATTGTCAATAGTGTCTGCACTTGCACAGCCACAGGCCGGCCATCGACAACGGTGGGACACCAATTACCCGCTAATTAGCAGAGTGGAATAAAAAGCCCCAACGCCGTCCTGACAGGGAGCTGACCTTGGACCATCGATGTGCCTTTCAGTGCAGTCAACACAACCTGTGTTTAAAGTAAACAGCGTCAATCGTGAGAAGTTTTTCAGTCTGTAGTCCGTCTGGTGAATTTCTGTGCACTCATACTCAGTCTGTCTGCAATATGTAATGTGTTTGTGGACCATTGTCATCATCATTGTGGACCATAAATATGACACAGACACAAGGTTTTTTTTCAGTGCCGGCCTCAACCCCGTATAAGGGTGAGGGTGGTGTCAGGGAGGGCTGTGGCGTAAAACTTTGGCCAGATCTAAGATGTGAGAAAACAAAATGATTTCCATACCAGATCGGTCAGGGATCCGTGTTTGACCGGGTGAGATGAGAAGTGTTGGACTCACTGTTGCAACTCATGAAAAACAAAGGAAATCACATTGCACTATTCTGTGAACCTTCATGTGGGCTCACCTAGTGAATAAGAACCTGAGGACCTAAGTTTATCTATCTATCATTCTGTCTCATCTCCCTGACTATGTATATAAGCTGTTTCTTAAAAGACCAATTGAAGAATTTAAGTCACAAATTAAGTTGGAACAAAACCCCAGACGCCTTAATGGAAAAATATGTGATCATGGATTGATTGATTATGTATCTTAACACGCAGGGCGTTTGAACTCATCTCACTGCTGATCCTATTCCATGAAACATCTGTAGATCTTGTCAACAAAATGATTCCAAAGTTGTCGGTCAATAAATGCAATCATTCTAAGCTGGTGAATTCTCAATGGCAATTACCCAACGCAACGGTTAATCATTAACATACCTATTCATCAGAGAGTTCAAGCTGTGGAACAAGCTGTCTGCGAAGATCTGACTGTTCCTCCCAGTAATGGATCAAAACCAAGACGCCTACATTGTTGTCCAACCCCAGATGTAGAATACATCCACCTTCTGGTGGAGCAGATGTATAAAAGATATTTACACCACAGGAGAAGCTGTAATGCGTTCAGCGCGATGGCGTGTAATTTCACCTCCAGAAAAGCGCGAGCCACACGAGCGAGCTTAAAAAGTGCAGATTTGTTTGGTGTACTTTTTAACGCCTGCGGGGAGAATCACCCTTTTATGGTCTTCCAACGATCATCGGCCGAGTAACCAGTACCGATTTTATAGGCAGAAGCTCCGCGGTCGGCTCCTTCCGAGTTTCTGAGTTGTGCCATTAAACGCAGCACAAGTCAAAACTATCCCACAGATGTTCTTCTCGACAAAGAGTGTCTGCTGAGAGGAGGGGGTGATAAACTTAATTGAAAGTTAGCCGTTTGTTGGCCTGACATCTGAGGCCCATCTGCTCCAACCGCTCCGAGTACATTGTTCCCACGTAGGACGCGCAGAGAAGATCCTTTTACGTTTAAACCCATTAAGGTGGTCTCTGGTAAGATCTAAAGTCCGGAGTGGGCATCAGACCAGACCAGTAAAGACGGCACTCCATGTGCTGCATCTGTTGGTAGAAAAACATCAGAGGATAACAATAGATGAATGTCCCCATAAACTAACAAAGGCCACTTTACAGGAGTCATTTGAAGGAAACCAAAGGGAGGGTCTGCGGTGGAGGACATGGTGTCTCCTTATCAGATACTGGAGACCAGTCTGTGTCAAACAAAAGGAAATGGATATGGAATAGAATCAAACACCATAGAACAGAATGAAATCAATCTAAACAAAGTCAATATAACAATTAATCAACCTAAACCAGCCCTGGGGAAAACTCTGGCCCACAGGCCAAACTTTTCCCAATTATGATATAAATTTATATTATTATTACTATACTTATGCCTTTCCCTCAGAAGGGCCGTGTTTCCACAATAGATAGCATAGATAAGGCTGAAGGCAGGGGTCTCAGACTCCAGTAAGTTGAGGGCCACCACCCACACTATCATTTCACAGAAGGGTCGCATCAGCTTTCAGTGTTGAATAGTGTTAGTTCTATAGCATTTACCATAGAATGTGGAGAGCAAATATTATTGTAAATTTTACTTTCACATCGAAGTGGGGGCCGCAAAATATCGTTCCCCGGGCCTGTAAATGGCCCAAGGACCGCAAGTTTGAGACCCCTGGCTTAAGGCGTTAGGGCTTTTTAGCCTTTTTTGCTTTATTTTGACTTGCAATTTATCTTAACCCTCAAAATTCTCCACCTCTCTGGCCCCTGTGACCCGCGGCTCAAAATATTTGCCCGCCATATTCGTTAAATATCGTTAAATTATAACATCCAGCTTTGTCCGGGGAACAGTTGGAGATGGTTTTAAACTCTAATTGACCGGAGTGATTTGTCTATCACCAGAAGTAACGGTTGACCAATTAGGCGCTTAATTGTCCATTGATTCATCTGTTGTTCACTGTAGGCCGTTTTTAGAAATTTATTACCCTGATAGGAGGCAGTTTGTCTTGACTTGCTCAATTCTTACCGCTGTCATACTGTAGCATGAAGAATGGCAATAAATTCCTGGTATAAAGATCATTAACCTCAATCTGGTGAAGCCCCCCCGACCCCCCTCGGCCGCTCCGCCAACGTACCCACTCATGATTGTCCCTCGGAACAAAACAGCCAACCTTTCAAAATAAGATAAAGCGTTGCTTGTTGTGTCTCCACTCTGTGGGGGGTGCAGTGTTAACGTTGGCTTTCTCTGTCCAATAGTGACACTCTTTGTCTCTCTCCCTCTCTGTCCCTCATACTCTCTCTCTCTTTTGTCCTTTGTTCTTCAAATACATTTGTCATTAACTTCACCGTCTTCACCTGCAGGCTGGCAGCCGTAGCGCCTGTTATCGTACCCTCGCACGCCTCCAGACCCTTGCGTGTTTTCAGAAAAGGTTACTTTTTTTCCAAACGTTCCACCTTATCTCCTGGTGGTCCCCAGTGGACGTGCTGAGCAGCTTAGGAGAAGCTAAACTGTCACCGGTGACTTTTCCAGCTACAGGCTGCGTTATGCTGTTGGAATCCAGAAGACAGCTGTCCCTCTGCCCCCTGTGGGACAGATTCTTCTTCTTCTACCACTTCTTTCTGCCTTCTTCTCCCCTCTCCACCCAACCCCCCACTAAACTTTCCCCCACCGTCATTCTATCACGGAGCGCTTAATATCAACAGGGCAGCCGTTTGCTGAAACTACACACTTATCACCTCCCTTCCCTCCCCCCTTAACCTCCCTCCCTCCCTTCCTGCTCCGTCGCTTTTCTCTCCCATCGTTCACTGTAAACAATGGGGTCCAGTGGTTTTGGTCACATGAGCCACGCCAGCATCTGCAGAGGGAGGTTGTTGTTGTTGTTTTGATTCGGGTCCCACATGCTGTACTTGACTCCCATGTGAGCGGTGATATGGTGGACGTGTGTGTGTGTGTGTCAGTGTACGTGTGTGTGTGTTTTGGTGTGTGCGTGTGCATGCTTGTGTGTGTGTGTAATCGTTTTATGGCTTTGGGGCGGGTGGATCTCCGATGTTCTGCCAAACTGGAGGGCTGGCTGCACAACTTGCACGTTGTGCACGTCTATGTGAGCCTGAGTGTGTGTATCTGAACGTGTGTGTGTGTGTGTGGATTGTGGTAACATTGGCAGCATTACCTCACTTGAGCTGAAAATGGATGTGTTTACCGGGAACGCTCTCTCTTTCTCTCTCTCGTGTACGTGTGTGTGTGTTTTGGTGTGTGCGTGTGCATGCTTGTGTGTGTGTGTAATCGTTTTATGGCTTTGGGGCGGGTGGATCTCCGATGTTCTGCCAAACTGGAGGGCTGGCTGCACAACTTGCACGTTGTGCACGTCTGTGTGAGCCTGAGTGTGTGTATCTGAATGTGTGTGTGTGTGTGTGGATTGTGGTAACATTGGCAGCATTACCTCACTTGAGCTGAAAATGGATGTGTTTACCGGGAACGCTCTCTCTTTCTCTCTCTCTCTCTCTCTCTCTCTCTGTCTCTCCCTCTCTTAGAGATCCCTCTTGTTTTTTCTCCCCTCTTGCAGCCATTTGAGGTTCTCAGCCTTGATGGAGGGAAACATAACACCTCATTAGGGACACACACACACACACACACTCACGTGCACCCATGCACATGCACACACACACAGAGGCATTTTCAGGAGTTTAGGTTTGCAAACATTAAACGCACGTGCGTTGAGCGTGAGATGCCGCTCGCGTCACATCCATAATTCATGACCTCCCGTTACTGTCTATGTAAACACTGCTGCTTTCTTCTTCTGATGCTCTTTGTTGATTGAGGCTCGAGCGAAAGAAAAAAAAATAGACATTTACTCCCATTTATCCAACCGCACACACACACACACACACACACACACACACACACACACACACACACACAGATTTAACCACAAAGTAGTAGAAGAAGAACCAGTCAAATGTTGACGTGTGTTCCTGCCCGGTGGCAGCAGATCTTTGATCACTCCTAAAACAAAGAAGCCAACAGGTTACTGGATCCTCCCATTCACTCCCTCTCTCCCTTTATATTCCTCACCCCTAGTTTCTGTGTCCAGTTATCTTACTTACACTGTTCCCCCCACCCACCCACCTCCCACACCCTTCCTACACTCACCCCTTCTCTTTCATTTCCCTCCCCTCTCTTTCATCATGCACCCTCACCCGTCTGGCTGAATGAGCGTTTCCATTGTTGCTCCTCTGCGTCTTTTTTCTTTTCCACCTTTTTTTATTATGTCCTGTTTTTTTCACCTCAGCCCCCTGTCTCCCCTGTCTCCCCTGTCTTATGTTCTCCATCCCTGTTTTCCCGCTCATTTCCCCCCACACACACTCCCCCCGGTCCCCACCACCCATGATTCTCCCACCAGCCTCCCACACTGGAGCACTCCCTCTCTTCCTTTGTCTCCTCTCTCTCCACTGACTGTTTTCCCTCTGACTGACTGACTCAGAGAGAGATGTTAAACCAGCGCTGAGGTGTTTGCTGGTATTGTAGTTTAAAAATCCAGCGAGGCAGAAGATGTTGTTCGGCATCAACCGCAGCAGGGACGCGCCTCATGTTGTTCTCGGTCGCCGACGAAACAACAGCGTCACTAATTTGGTGGCTGATGCTTTCCGAAAAAATTGGAATTGCTCCTGGCCGCACCACGGAATTTCACTGGTGTGTAATTGCTTCCACTAGGATGTGTTCACCAGGGGAACATTAGTTATACGGCGCATAGCTGTGATTAATAACATGCACATAAACCAGCGTGTCCCGGTGCCTACGGATCCTACCCCCCCCCCCCCCCCCCCCCCACACACAGAGAGACAAACACCCGTGCACGTTTCTAATTAGGCATGCAAATATGCCAATCATTTGCAGTTAACCCCCAGAGGAAGGGTTAATGATTAACGATCAGCACACAAATACACATTTCTCACTAATTATGACATCAGAATCAGACGGACAGACAGCCCAGGAGCCGACAGTTAAGGTCACAGTCGGTCGCGTCTCCGTTTATTTTATTTATTTATTTTTTTCACAGGCAGTGCCAACAAGGAGCGTGTGACACTGACCCTAATGCCCACTGACAAACGGCACATAGTTGGCACAGAAAACCAAGGCTTTTTTTTTCTCTTTTTTTCTGCCCAGTTTGAGGTTGTGGCTGACGGAGACCTTGGCGAAGAGAAGAATGTGTTGTGTTACTGACAAACAGAAGGTTCTGCTGTGCACTTTCAGCAACGTTAAAAAGTTAAACGGGTTAATGAACAGTGTTGGGTTAATTATCATACAAAAACAACCGTCCAATGAAACAACACGGGCCTTGTTGAACAGAACTGTCGTTGTCGGTCTGAAAACTCTGTCAGGGTCACACAGATACAGCAGATACAGCAGATACAGGTAGGTTGGGTTTTTTTGGACCAACAAGCAAAGCACAGCCGTGCGTCACCCAAACGCGTCGTAACAGTAGGTTCAATCGCAGACGTTTATGAAACTGAGCAACACTTACAGTAAAAAGCTCCTTCTCTGTCCCAGGAGTGAACAACATCCACTCATCTTTGGATTTCCTTTCTTATGTATTTTATCCTACATCAGAGGGACAAGACAGACAAAAGGTTAAGAGTTAGAAGACAGATTGAGATGGTTTGGACATGTCCAGAGGAGGGACAGTGCATAGATTGGTAGAAGAATGATCCTAGAGATGGAGCTACCAGATAGGAGACAAAGAGGAGATTGATGGATGCAGTGAGGGAGGACATGGAGGTAGTTGGAGACAGATTAGAAGATACAGAGGACAGGGGAAGATGGAAAATGTTGACTCGCTGTGGCAACACCTGAAAAAAGGGACAAGCCAAAAGGAGATGGTGATGAGTTTATGCCGTTGCATGGACAAACCAGAGGAGACACACGAGCGTCCAGGTACCAGGCCAACGCCTCTCAATGAGGACGGGTCTCTGTCCACTTACAAACCAGTTCTCCAAAGATTCTATTGGCTCGAGATGTACTCCAACTCCAAAAGAGCATCCAACCAAACAAAAGGCAGGAAAGATGCGACAAATGGAAAACATCTGACGGACAACTGTGTGTGTGTTGAAAGAACAAACTGTGCGCTCGTAAAAACCAAACAAACAGAGGAGCAAACGTGGAGCCATGACTTGGGCCCAGCTGCCAGCATTGTTCAAAAAACCACACAGGACTCATCACTAACTTCAGGAACCTGTCCAATCAGAGACTGATGTTGTCCATATGACTGCTTTGGTAAGAGGTTTGGGAAGTGGGACAGAATGGATTTTTTTTTAACAGTTATCGACCATTCATCAGTTTAATCGCACCACGTCTTTATTTCCTGGCACATTTTGTAGAGTCTCCACCCGTGGCTGGGACTGAAGTCCCTCCACAACCAGGCGTTTTCTACAAGAATGATTTCAGCCAAAGTGCTGATGTCCGGCACAATAAAGCACAATCAATACTGGCCTAATGTGAAGCATTTGTATTAGTTTGTTGTAGCCGCCTGTTTCTGTCACCATCCTGTGCTGCTCCTCATGTTTTAAGTCATTTATCCATTTTACACACGTGAGACCAGGTGGTTTTCCTCTGCAGCACCTCCACCCGTTGTCATGCGTCTGAGACGGAGGCGGAGTATTTGACACGGCAGACTTAATGTCCAGGAGACCTGTTTAACTTAAGTGGCATTCAGCAGCTACAGTCGTTCAGTTTAAATTTCTATACTTTTTTTGCTTGGGGATTCACTCATTTGATGCTCGTTTGATTAGATCCATGGTCCCCAACCACTGGGCCTGGGACCAGTACTGGTCCGTGGGTGAATTGGTTCTGGGCCACGGAGAAATAATGTTTCCTTTTGTCTCCATCTGTCTATTCCTTCCACTTGATCCATACCCATATCAACAAAAGAACTGACCAATAGAATGGCTAGGATTC
>JAFBJS010000633.1:139762-165872 GCA_016785265.1 Paraplagusia blochii | reverse complement strand
GGTCTTTGGCTCCATGCCCAGGTGCTGTGCACCACACCCCAGTGAGAACTTGGACCAGTGTGGGGGGGTTTGTGGTCCATCATTGACGCTGTTGTTTACTCACACGTAAAAATGTTTCCGCCTTTTCCAGAACATTTTCTCTTATTATCGATAACCATTGTGATTGTAATGAGTAGGTAACAACTAGAAGAGAACCTAGAGAGGTGGAGGTTTGGACTGGAGGGAAGAGTGAGTGGATGAAAGGGAGAACAAGGAGCAGAGGTGGAGAAGGTGGAGGAGTTGAGATACTGAGGGAGAGACTGAGGAGAAGAATAGAGTGGAGTCAGGATGGAACAACTGGAGAAAAGAGTCAGGAGTGATCTGAGATAGAAGAGAGTCAGCTGAGGTGGAGGGACGGTGGAGAGACCAGACATGTTGGATGGATTAGAGACACTAGCAATAGACAGGAGACAGAGCTGGAGGTGGAGGAGTTAAAGATGAGGAGAGACAAGGATGGACAGGATCGGGAATGAGGTGATTAGAGGGACAACACAGACAGGAAGAAAAAGAAGCTAGAGAAGACAGATTGAGATAGTTTGGACATGTTCAGAGGAGAATGATCCTAGAGATGGAGCTACCAGGTAGGAGACAACGAGGAAATTGATGGACGCAGTGATGGAGGACATGGAGGGAGTTGGAGGATACAGAGGACAGGGGGAGATGGACATTGTTGACTCGCTGTAGCAACCACTTTCTGGGCATACAGTTGGTTTCCCTGTGTTCAGAGGACACACAAAGACGCAGGGAAGACATAGAGAGACAGCACCATATCACAGTATCAGCTAATAAACTAATTAGCTGTTAAGTGAATGCAAATGATTGGACGCCGTGCAGCGTTGAGTCCCAGTGACTTCACCGTCCACTTGAAACCATACGTGACCAGACTCTGTCACCACACACTGTGCAGTTAAGCTGGTTGAGTGGAGAGACTTTTAAGGACACGTCGGTTGGAGGCTCAGCTGTAGGTGGAGGTTTGTGAAAGAGATGCTTTAAGAGTTTCACTCTTCTCAGGCTCTTAAGTGTTTATGGGAAAAAATCAAAAGTTGTTCTCCCGCCGGCCTGACTGATATTTGTCAAACAAAGGATTTTTTTTTTTGTTCGCACAACCCTTTGATCTCTAATCCTTTTAAATCAGAAACTTCTCTTCTGATCATGTCTAGATGTGTATAAGAGACAGGTATTGTGATCACAGTCATGACAGTTGCTTGGTTATTAATTAGTAGGTCAAGAGAGACAAATATAGTTGGTGAGTTAAAATAAACCTGTCAGCTTTGAATACGAGAGGATGAAATTACAAACAACAGATGACTGTGGGAACGTCTCACCATATACAAACTTGTCTTGTCGCAGCAGCGTGGAGGCAACTTTTTTTTTTTTGGTCCAGGGCATCTGTCTTAGGCTCAGTCTGTCGAGATTGACTCCAACGCCCGAGGCAGCTGCTCGTCATGTTCTTGCATCACTTCACAGACTTAGAAGGAAGTCTCCTAGAGCTTAAGGGACCGGACTGGGGTCGGCAAGGCTCCTGGTTTGAATCCACCAACTGCCAAGTTACCACTGAGACATGGCACCAACCCCACTCACTGCTCCCACACTGTTATCACAATGTCACAATGAGGAGTTGGCTTTAAAAAAATGAAATATTAACATGGAGTACAAAGACGGGATTTTATTTATTTTTTATTAAAGCTCTGCTCACTTTCTGGTCATCAAAGATATAATTTATCTATTTAAAATATGGGGGGGGCATAAAGGCATTGATGTTGGTGTGTTGTTATGTTATGAGTCCTGGCAGCCCATTCCAAGGCAGGGTCCCAAAATCAGACAGTGTGTATTTTCAGTTTCACCAAGTTCCCACGTGATACGGTACGATATGGTCAGACAAAGAGAGGGTTAAGATCAAAGATCCCGGTCCAAAGGTTTTATCATTTCAGCTTTTCTCATCGTTGCTGATCCTTTCACAAAACCCAAGTGATTTTAAATACTTGTAATCTGGGGGATACATCTTGTTGTTGTAGTAACTCAAAGCTGCTCCTGTGAATCTCTGGGCTGTGATAAGTCGTAAGTGTATTACCTTTAAATGAGGGCATTGTGACATGTTTGAGAAAAGCGTGGTGATTTCTCAGTGCGTCTGTTCCCTGGGACGTCAGTAGAAATACTGGGGCTACTGTTGTTCTGACGGCTCCAGTTACAGTGACTAAGACGTGGGTTTGGCACTGAGCTGACACAGAGTCAGTGTGAAGCTAATGATGCTCGTGGCTCCTATTTCAGAGAGCTGGCAGTCGGGCCAGCGCATATGTTGTTATGGTTAGAGAGATGACTCGGCCTCTGACCACAAATACCCCACGTCTGCGCTGCTGTGTTATCTGTTAGCTCTGCCACACATGCCTGGCCCTGAAACCGTGAGTACGTGTTTGTATGTTTGTGTTCACGCGTCAAAGTGGAGGTTTGAAAGATTCACATTTGAGTTCCATCTAAACATCTGCACTTTGTTTTGACATGGGAAGTTGACATCATCGCACAGGAAATGGATTACAAATCCAAAGCAGTCAAAGAAACCCAAGAGTTTTGTCGTGTGTGAAATTATTGTAATGGGATCAGGAGCCCAAACAAAAGCAGCGCTTTACGTGCGGCGCCTGAAAAATTCACGGAAAACGTAGGCTAACCTTCAGCGTCAGTTGTCCAGGCAACCTGTGGGACTAGAACAGACAGAGGGAGCGCTGTAAAAGTCATGATGCTGTTTTTCATTCTTCTGCATTGGCAGCTGTATCTTCCATCTTTGTCCACCTATCCTTACCTGGGCCGCAGTTTTGACAAAATCACAGTGCAGCCCATGTTAACATTCCTGCGTGTGGCAAATGCTAACTAAGACTGGAGTTCAACCCCAGTGCCTTTGAGACATTGCCTCTGGGCCAGAAATATTATATTAATATCACAATTTGGACGATTTAGCAGGCCAGATCAAAAAGCCAAATGGGCCTCATCAGGCCCCCGGGCCTTATTTTGCCCACGTCTGCATAGAATTGAAGAAATGCTGTATGGAACCCGGCTGATGTAGCTCCAAGACTCGTGGTTGTACTGATATGACAGACCTGAGGCCCTGAGGTGGAGTTATTTATTCTCAGAATTCCCCTTTATGTTCCCTAAAGTCCAGAAAAGCCCAGGTTTCTTTTTAACCATGTGTTTGACTTGACAATGGAGGAAAAGCTGCTGCTGCTGCTGCTGCTGCTGCTGCTGCTGCTGCTGCTGCTGCTGCTGCTGCCACAGCCCCTCATACAGTACATACAGGTGTATTACAGGTGCAGACACAGCTCTCAGCACAGGAAATTAAATAGGCCCAACACAAAGCTGCAGCATGTTCTTTCCAACTTGCGTGAGGATTTATTTAAAGACTGGTGTTTTTCTTTTTATTACTTTTCTTTTTTCCAATAACCCTTATCTGTGAGATCTTGGACGCAGGAATGATGCTCAGGAGCAGGTGAAGAAAAACATTCTTGTCTTTCCTCCTCTCCTTCACATCTGCCAATCAAGAGCCGTGACCTTCATGCATGTCGCTCCCATGTCGTATGCAGAGTCCTTCTGTGGTTTGTGTCTGCGTCGGCGACGGTGGGAGGAAGAGATGGATCAGATAAGCACATGACCGCAGAGAGGGGAGCTCTGATTTATAGGAGCTTATTGGGGAGGAAATAGGCGTCATAGTCCAATGGCTGTAATAATGGAGTGGACCTCGCTGCACCGCCCAGCATCAAAAAGACAGGCCAACCAAAACACACACACACATCACAACACAGCTGCTCACACACACACATAAGCTTCCTTGCCCACTTTCTTTGCTCATGAAGCAACAAACACTGAAGGATCTGAAAGTGTAGGAGGGAGAGTGAGGCCAGTGAGTGAAAGTTTGGTCCAGTCCAGCAGGAGTGAAGGGAAGAGAAGGAGCGAGGGGTAAGGAGGAGCGGGTGAGCGGGGGAGTGTCGGGTGTGCTTGGTAGCGCTGCTCTTTCTGTGTTTCAGGGGAATTCCTCTGACTCACCACACCTCCCGGCTTCCTTCATTAGATCAGATTGATCGTGGTTGGGTCGCTGACACACTTGTTTGTGTGCAGCCTGACCTTGGCCCAGTTTATCTGGAGGAGTTTGAGGAAAGGTTCTTTTTTGGAAAGCATTTTTTTAAGTAGGCAACAATGTGACTTGGGTTCCATTTATTGACTCTAGAGTCAGGAAGAGTCTTAGAGGTAAAGCTCTTAGAGGTAGGAGACAAAATCATCTTTGTCTCCTTCCTGGTAGCTCCATCTCTAGGATCATTCTTCTACCAATATAACTTCTGTTTCTCTTCTGTCAAAAGATCATAATATAATAAACATCACCAACTAACTAATAAACCATGACCCGTCGCAGGGAAAGTTGCAAAAGAAACGTTATTGTTGTTTTTTTATGTAAACTCTTCACAGACTGCGATGCAAAAAAATCCAAAAACATCCTGCTCTTTATGGCTTCCTGTCTACTGGTTAAATTAAGTCGACCACGGCAACGTGAACTCTCCTCTTTTTATCTGTGGCCTGTGTTTTGCTTGAAACTAGACACTTGCCTCTGCTCTACTATGGTGGCAACCTGGCCCTCATGTGCACACACACACACACACACTCACCTGAGACGCAGCAAGACAGAACTGTCGCGCCTACATTCTCATTTCAGCGCGACGTCCTCCGTCCTTTGCGCAATTCACCTGAGGATCCCGAAATAATGAGTTTGCACATCTTTCCAGGCAGGCACAAGTTTTGGCGCACATGCACGCCCACGCATCACACACACATGCATGCACATGCACACACAAGCCATTGGCATATTGGCAATCAGCCACCTGTGCACCGAGCTCATCACACAGGGAGCTATTGTTTCACTCCTGCTCCACACCCTCCTGAGGTGAATTCCAACTCCTCACTGCGTCTAATTTTAACTGCCTCTGATTTCAACACGCTTCTCCACATTACTGAGAATCCAGTTCAGATACAGTTAGACTTTGTTAATCATTGACACATTCGCTGGACGATGGCTGATAAGGCGCCGCTCAACCATAGGAAGACTTGGAGTTCCTCTTTTTCTGCAGTTGGCTGTTTTTTTTCTTACTTCTTCTCCGTGTCTGTGTCATTTCCTCCCTGCATGGTTGAACCACTCCAAGGCTTCTTGGATGACGAGTGGAAATGGATCATGTAACAAGTCCTTTTGAAAAGTCAGGCTGCCTAACATTTGAGTCCTGGTCTTTGGCCCAAAACAATTATCCTGAACGAGCGAGAAACAGGTGATGATGCACCTTCCTCTTGCACAGACAAGAAAAAAGCCCTGAACAGTAAGCATTGGATCCAAGATCCAAGATGGCGGCACACGTAGACGCAGTCGCTCGAGGGTCCGTGAATTGATAAACCTTAGATTTCAGACAAAAAAAGACATTTGAAACGCCTTCACCCACAGCATTCCTTTCCATTGATTTTGCATTAATACTTTGATTCAACGTTTTTGGCCGATAGCAACAGCAGCAAATCATTAGATGGAGATGGTTTGGACATGTTCAGAGGAGGGACAGTGGAGACATTGGTAGAAGAATGATCCTAGAGATGGAGCTACCAGGTAGGAGACAAAGAGGAGATGGATGGATGCAGTGAGGGAGGACATGGAGTTAGTGTTGAGGACATAGAGGACAAGGTGAGATGGCAATTGTTGACTTGCTGTAGCAACCAAAGAATAAATGGACTGAAAGGAAAAGGAGAAGAAGAAGAAGCTAACAGCAAAATCATGTAGTCCACCATGTGAGGATGTCCAACCAATGTCTGTCCATTCTGTAAGCTCAGCATCAGCGTCTTTTCATCAGCGTCCTTCTCTCCTCAAGTGTCTGGTTTTGGCGCTGAGAGATAATTGTTTGCACATTAGTGAAGTGAGAACAATAACCGTGAACTGCGTAATATCCAGCACCTCGTCCATCACACATCTGTCCAGTCCCTGTCCTGCTGCAATGTCCTCACACGGATCTCAACACACATTCACATGTCCGCCACGTGTGTTTATTTAAACCGTAATTAGCGCCACAGATGGAAATGAAGTCTGACGTGTCTAATGACAAATGCGATTCCACAAATTCCCACCTTTATTTTCTCCTCGTTTCATACGTCAGATCTTATCTATTCTTCCACCAGATGTGTTTTTCCTTCTGATTTGCTATTTCTTATTTCAAGATTAATAAAGCACTCGGTATTTACTGCCTGTCACGGTTGCCATGGGGACAATATCTACAGTCACATGACAGCCCCCCAAGGTGACCAGGAAGTGGTTTTTTATGACGCACATGGGGCAACGGGGCAGTTATGTACGTGTAGTGGCTTCTGCTCCTGATTTATGAGGAGCCTCTAATGACATCATATTCAACAGTGGAAAGGGCAATAAATTAGACATCAGCTAATAGTGGTCTGAGCTCCTGCTTTGTTAGCTAACACTCTTCATCTTTGTCCTCCTCGTCTCAGTCATGACAGGTGTTCCAAACAAAGGCTCTGGGTCCTTTATGTTATATATCCTGAGATAAGTAGTTCTATGGCAGGCATGGGCAAACTGAGGCCCGTGGGCTGGATGTGGCCGTAGACTATTTTTCTTTATTTGGCGTCCGGGATTACAGAGCTGAACGGGCCCCCACAGGTCCCCGGGCCTTAGTGTGGACATAGTGGCTGAGAATGTGTGGTATAGGTTGGTTGCAACATCTCCTGCATCATGTTTCCGTTGTCTGGCACAGAAACACAAAGGTGTGTGTGCTGGAAAAATAGAGAAACCAATCATGATCCTGGCTCCTGTTCTTCAACTACAATGGATTTCTTTAAACCCAACATTTGATCTGATGGATGTTGTCATGTTTATGTTTTTCAAAGATACAGATTTTATCTGTCACACACACACACACACACACACGGTGTGTTGATAATTACAGGCATGCACAGTAGGTGTACTGTCAGTATTAGAGTTATTGACGTATCTTTGATCATCGGGTCGGTCCCGGTCTCTGAGGAATACATGTGAGCGGATTAGGACGCTTCTGCTTTTGTGTGCACCAATTAGAAGAGACAAACTCTCATGTTGTGTGTGTGTGTGTGTGTGTGTGTCATATGGGTTGGTGCACAGCTGCTGTGTGAGCTGATGTTTATATACAGGCTCCATACTGTAGAGCAGACAGACAACACACACATCTGTCTGTTCAGTTAGACTAGTCTGAGACCATTAGTTAGTTGTATTTATTGGGTTAAACCAGACATGGACAAGGTTTTTGGCTCAGGGGCCACAGTGGGTGCCAGGAGTGGAAGAGTGGGCGGAGTCAACAACAGCAAAACTGGACGAGGTGGGCCGCATTTTGATTTTTGACCAGCTGTTTGCGACCCATTCAGAAAATGTCGATGACCCACTTTTGAGGTCGTGACCCAGCAGTTGAGAGCCACTGATTTACAGTTCTCTTCCAGTTGTGACCTGTTGAGTAGAGTGACTTGTCCACAGCCCAGAAAGTCTGTGGTTTGGTTATTTTTTTTGGGGGGGACATTGTTATTTCTATAATGATGAAATACTGTCTGTCTCTCTGACCAATATGTTCTCGGATGTGTCTTTCCAGACGGTCAGAGGATGAGGTGGACATGGACAAGGTGACAGCTGCCATGGTCTTGACCAGCCTCTCCACCAGCCCACTGGTCCGGAGTCCTCCTGTCAAAGTCAACGGTGAGCGTCCTAACCTGTTCAAGCGCTGATTTATCGTTAAGTTCATTAATGGTTGAAAACTCACATATGGAAATGAATCTTCAGCCTTCAAAAAAAATCTCCCTCCAAAAATGAACAAAAAAAAAAGAAATGAGCAGCCACTCATTTGTCTGCTCTGCTGCACACAGACACCTCAGTGCCTGATGGGAATTATCTGCTGAATGTACGTGAAAAGATTAGGCTGAGAAATTGCTGCCACCTGCTGTGCTGCAGGAAGCCGTCAAAAGGCACAGTCTGGGTTTTTTCCACACGTCTCGGTGGCGGAAACCCACAGTGGGGCGCTGCTGCAATCACACGCAACCTCTGAGACGGTGGCTGCAACCCAACGGCCGCCCTCTCCAGCTGGCGGGGTCGACCGCCCCGCAAGTGTTATCGGAGTCACACGTCCTCGGGGGGTCACATGTTAAATGAGCACACGGTTCACACCTGCTCTGCATCCACTGCTTTGGTCATTTAGTTGTTGAGGTGATAAATATTAAAATCATGTTGTAAATAGATTAGTCTGAACAAAACACAACCGAGCTGTGACTTCATGAAGGGACTGAATTACCTGGATCTAAAGACTTAGTCTGCTACTTTCACCTAGTCCACGTTAGTTCTGTCTGTCTGTCTGTCTGTCTGCCTATATGTCTATCTGACTATATGTCTGTCTATTTATCTCTCTGACTGTCTGTCTGTCTGTCTGTCTGTCTGTCCATGTATCTATTTTATTTATTTTTGTAACAAAATTCCATTTTTTAGTTTTAAAAAAACCAAACAAACGTCCTTTAAATAGATGAACTGAATGAGGTGAATGCAGTTCTGACATTAACCATAACATCTGAGTGTAATGTTATGAGTGTGATGACCTCAGATCAGACATAAAGATAAAGTCATTATTAATAATATTGTCCATCATTGTAATGTGATGAACCAACTGTCGTTCACTTTTACTCGTCTCAGGCCCAAATGGTCGTCAGCTGTTTCCTGGTTGTCAGTGAGACACGTCCTGTGTTATGTAAGGACACGCCCCTCTGAGGGGAAGTCCCGCTCAACAACTCTGTGCTGCTCTGTTGCTCTTGTCTATTCCCAGCCCAGGGTCTGTGTGAATCAGAGGGTTTTAGATCATGAAGGGAAACATATCGTTTGTCTAAGAAAAACACAGGACAGGAAAAGTAGTCCTTCCTTTCCTTGTACATCTGTCAACAGCAGTGCTGTCAGAGTCTTTTGTACCAGGGACAAAAAGACTCCTTTCAAACCTCCATGAATAGGTCCTGGTCCCCCGACCCGGACGGACCACACATTCTGCTGAAATTGACAACTACTGTACGTAACTGACTGAATGTCAGACTGTAATCTGTGTTGAATCACAGGTTTTGGTAAAATTAAAATAATCCAAATCTTTTGTTCCCGTGTCCAGAGGGTCTGAGTGGTTCATGGAAGGACAATGGTTCCGCGGGACCTTTCACGCCGTCCAGCAACAGTTCGTCCGGAGGCTACTGGAGCTGGTCTGCCCCCAGCGACCAGTCCAACCCTTCCACTCCGTCCCCGCCGCTCTCTGCCGACAGCTTCAAGCCTTTCAAAGTTCCCAGCATAGGGGGCGTGGGCCCTGGTGCCGCAGGCCCGGAGGACCCCAGCCTGGAAGACCAGGACGGCAGCAGCCTGCTGTTCGACGAGCCCATCCCTCGCAAGCGCAAGGTAAACAGCCTCCTCAAAATAATGTAGAACAGTGGTCCCCAATCACTGGGTCGGGGACCAGTACTGGTCCGTGGTTGGATTGGTGTTGGTCCTCAGAGAAATAATGTCTCCTTTTGTCCCCACCTGTCTATTCCTTCCACTTGATCCATACCCATATCAACAAAAGAACTGACCAATAGAATGGCTAGGATTCCATCATCAATAATGAAACTATATTTGATTAGGAAATATTTTCTCAGTGAAGACAACAACAATAAACTCAAAATAATTAAAGATTCTAACTTTTTATACTGGTCTGGTAGGAGAAAATTATAGGCTGTGTGTGAGAAATCCTTGTTGTTAATTAGGGTAGGAAAATTTTATAGGTAGGAAAAGATTTCAGAACAACAGAAATGTTATTATTTATGTGGGTTATTTATGTGCCACAAAAAATGTCAGGAAACACTGATATAGAAAATGATGGGCAACATGGATTTTCCTTTTTCGATGCACGAAATATTAGGTAGTATAAAAATATTAGACGGGGAGAAGATAAATAAAACCAAATTGCACAAATAAAATACATTAAACTTAGTCAATGAATATGTGAATAAATAATAACAGATTAATCCAGACGAAGCTATTATTCTTATTACTTCTCCTTCTCTCCTGTCCATCTTGGTGGTTTCTGTGAGTGACCTCCTCAGACACCTGCTCCTCATCATTACTCCTCGGCCGTTGCGTGCAACCATTGTAATGATTTTAATATCCGTTAACGGCAAACATAAAGATCCCGTTGGCCGCGGAAGAAATGAAATGAATTCTGCTCCCAAAACAACCGGTTGATTGATGGCTAAAGCAGAAGGTGTGTGTGATGGAGCTCAGTGGAGAATGGAGCAGATGATGGAGGAAGCCCCCAGACCTCGTCACCCCGTGGAAAACCAATGTTCATTCTCTCCAGGAGGCCAAGGGTGTAATTACAGCAGACAGATAAAAAGATCCAGAAGCTTCCGCTGCTCACAGCCGGAGACAAATGTGCTGCTGTTTGTCTTTGCTCTGCTCGTTTCAAAACAAGTATCAGAGCGAAGCGTAGTTTGGGTCGTTACATCGGCTGTGGAGATACAGTTAATGACTGGAAAATGGTAGTTTCATCTTCACGGTGGGTGGAGGGATCACTGGAGAAGGTTGGATTCTTCTTGGTGATGCTGTATTGACCTGGTGGAGTCTCCATCAGACAACAACCAGTTGTTCATTTAGTTTTCTGAAGAAGTCACCCCTGCCCATTGTTCTTTCCATTGGGACGTGACTTGGACATGACTTGTCCTCAACGTTAAACAATGGGGCCCTGGTTTGGACACCACCTGCACTGACTCTCACCATGAAGACTAAAATCTAGTCCTCAGGAGACCTTTGTTATTGGTTTAGACCAGATTTGATCAGATAATTAAAAAATGTCATTAAGGTTGTTTTACCTTTACCTGTAACAAAAGATAATGAGTTTCTGTCGTCTTGTGGTCATCACCTTGGCCTAACACGCCAACGGTCTCTGGTTTGAGACTGGATGGAAACAATACTCTAAACCCCAATGATCTGACTTGGATTTGTCAATGTCTTTTCCCGAGTGAGACTTAAATAGTAACTCCTGAAGTTGTCCTGACGGAACAGTCTTCTCCTTTTCTCCTGCTTCTCCTACAGAACTCCATGAAGGTGATGTTCAAGTGCCTGTGGAAGAACTGCGGCAAGATGCTGAGTACCGCCGCGGGAATTCAGAGACACATCCGTACCATCCATCTGGGGTAAGACCAAACGCATTTCTGTCCCCTTCAGCTTTGAAGATCAGAGACCACAGGTCCTTCTCTCAACCCTGTCCCCCTTCACTGACCCACAGACGCAGCTACGACTCCGACTGCAGCGACGGCGAGGAGGACTTCTACTACACAGAGATCAAGCTCAACATGGACTCGGTGGCCGACGGGCTCGGCAGCCTGTCACCCGTGTCCCCCACCGTCCTACCCAGGCCTCCTCTGCCACCTTCACCATTACCTCCTCTGGGCCACGTGGCAGACTCCAACAAACCCTTGACGTCCTCTGACACCAAGGAACCCCACGCAGGAGGCACCACGCCGCTCAGCCGCTCGGCGCCCAGCGCTCTTTACCTCATCCACACGGATCACGCCTACCAGGTACTGGATATATGTTCACAAGTCACATGATCGATGAGGAGTCAGTACACACAGTCACACACACACACACACACACACTGCGTCTTAGCCTGATGATGTGACGAGTGAGTGTTGATGTAAACATTAAATATATACATGGATCCATGGAGCAAACTTTTTCACTCCTTTCACACCACAGTTGGTCCAAGTTAGGACCATGTCGATGCTAGGTTCACTTAGTCTAATATATGTTGCATTTAAAAGTCATGAACAAATGAAAAAAAGTGTTCGTTCTTTACACCAGGGGTCTCAAACTCCAATAAGTTAAGGGCCACCAGCCACACTATCATTTCACTGAAGAGCCGGGTCGGCTTTCAGTGTTTGATACGAAAGAAAAAAAATATATAAAAAAACGAGAACTATAGGATTTACCATAAAATGTGGAGAACAAATCTATAAAATATTAAGTTTCTTGAGTTTGAGAGCCCTTGATATAACACAGGGGTCTCATACCATATAAAGGGGGAATGTAGACACTACAGGAAAAAAATATATATATATATAATCACAATACAAAGAATTTAACATAATTTGGAGAAGTTCTGTGGGCCCAATTACTTAGCTGAATGGGCCGCATCCAGCCCCCGGGCCTTAGTTTGCCTGTGCCTGTCCTAGACTAAATCTTGAGTTGTATCAGTTGACATAACTATGTTTTTTTTTTTATTTTCATTTATGTTTTTATTATATATATCCTTCTCCTTCCCTCTCTTCGAGTCTGAACTCGTTGTTTTCCCACCACAGTAAAACTTTTCCTGAAGATTTTCCTGGAAATGTTTATGGCTCCAGATCAGAGCCTGTTTCTAATGACTGTCATCAAGGTTCAAAGAATCTGATGTTTGAGAGTTTAAATCACAAACTCCACACAAAGATCAGTGGAGACAAGTGAAGACTTTTAAAACCACGGAGCGAAATTAGACACAGTTACACAGTCTTTGTCTTGTAACCAAGATGTAGTTGTTAAAGAAAGTAGGATCTTCACAAAGTAGTATGTTTTTGTTTATTTGGTCATTTTAAATCTCAATCTCAAATAAGATTAAATCAATTTGTTGATTTTTTTTTCTTTTCTTTTTCCTGTTTTTTCTGAAGTAGCTTTTCATTTATTTATGTATTTATTTTTTTTTCTTCATAGTTTTTTGATGAAGTGTAGTGATGGAGGGGGGCAGACCCTGGAGTAGAGCCAGTCGTGAATAAAAACACGTGAAAAAGCACAGAAAGTTTCTTTAATCAGAGCTTTGATGGTGTTTTTCAGTCTAATGGCAGGAAGTTGTTCAAGTTCTGACCTCTTTTCTACTTTTGTCCCCAGGCCACAGCACCAGTGTCCATCCCGTCCAGCAGCAGTAACTCCACAGGCCTGGGCTCCACCAGCTTCACCCCCACCAACAGCTCCGGCTTCAGCATCTCCTGGCAGTCTCCGCCCGTCACTTTCACCGGGAACACGGTGATTGAACCTCCAATGTCCTCCAATGTCCCTCCAATGTCCCTCCATCAGTGCTGAAGTCCAGTGAACTAATGTCCTCCCTTCTGTTCTCACAGGTGTCTCCCAGTAAAAGCCAGGGTTTCGGGGAACAGCGTTCTCAGATGATCGCCGTCCTTTCTTCTCCACCCAGAGCCACCACAGCCCTCAGGTACGACATCAGTGCAGCTTCAGTTCACAAAGACACAACAAGTGAAAATTGATCTAAAAGGAGAAGGTGAAGGGACAGGTTTAGAGGACAGTTGTGAGACCAGCCTTGATGTATGGATTAGAGACACTGGAATAGGTTGAAGACAGGTGGAGGTGGAGGAGTTAAAGATGCTGAGATTGTCTTTAGGAGAGACAAGGATGGACAGGATCAGGAATGAGGTGATTAGAGGGACAACACAGACAGGAAGGGTTGGAGAAGACAGATTGAGATGTTTGGACATGTTCAGAGGAGGGACAGTGGAGACATTGGTAGAAGAATGATCCTAGAGATGGAGCTACCAGGTAGGAGACAAAGAGGAGATTGATGGATCCAGTGATGGAGGACATGGAGGTGGTTGGAGTTGAGGTGGAGGATCACTTTGTTTCTTTGTTCTCTGAATATTTTTGTCCCTTCTGTAGAGAATTTTCTGTAACTTTCTTCTCCTGTTCCTTCGCAGTCGCAAGGTGCGCGGCGAGGGCAAGAAGTGCCGCAAGGTGTACGGGATGGAGAACCGCGACATGTGGTGCACCGCCTGCCGCTGGAAGAAAGCCTGCCAGAGATTCACCGACTGAGCCCAAGGCAGCGGTCTGCGACACTTACCGGCTCTGCAGCCTTCTGCCACGGACGGAGGGCAGAGACGTCCCTTTGCATGCATATGGTTTTCTTCGGCTAAAAAAGAAAAATTAAGTAAAAAAGTCAAGTGTATTTCGAGCTCTGGCCACGACCTCGACGACTCCCTGTACCCATTCCTGCTGCGGAAACTTCCAGAGGACGACACACGGTCACCTTTTATAGTGCTGTCCGGGATTCCCAGCCCTGCCTCGCCATTTCCATAGTTCCCGCTTTTTGGGAATTTGCCCAGTGCAGCTAAACAGTGTAAATTGTTGGGTTTCAGTGTTGCATCTTTCTATGTTTTGTAAAAGTCCTGCTTTTTAAATGGAAAGTCTTGTCAAAGACAGGGTGGAGGAAAGAGGCCCACGGCTTTCCTGCGTGTTTTGTCAAAAGGAGAAATTTTTCTTTTTCCAAATTGAGAAAAAAAAAACCTTCTCTGCTGCAGTTTTTGAGAAACTTTACAAAAACAGCACGGAGGTGAAGCTCAACTCTTTCTGTTCTTCCTTCCTCGGTCGATTATATACATTTTTGTGGAAGTAGAGATTTAAGGCCAAAATCACAGCGTCTCCTGGACTCCAACCTGTTCGTGGACATCGACACACGTGGAGGAACGAAGGGCGAACGTCCAGCCAATCGTTGGGTTCCTACGGAGATAAACAAGCTGAATGATCAATGCAACAAAAACGTACAGTCAGGGAAAGAGGACGAGGCCGTACCAGCAGTTCATCACCTACAAAACACACACCAAGAAACCACAGAAATATTTTCACCAAGACAGGAACTGTTTTTTTTATCTCACTTTTTTTACTTGGTTGATTTGTTTTCTTTGGTTAATCAGGGATGTGATTCTGAAGAAAGCAAAAAAACCAGCAGCTAAAACCTGGGGTTTCTACTGTCAACAGCACTATCTCAACAGCTTCTCTACACCTGGGCGGGCTTAGCAACCAAAAAACATCTTCATCACCTATTTTTCTGTTGAATCTTGTCAAGGTGCCATGTGAACTGTTGTTGATGATGTGGTTTTTCTTTTTTGTTTAATTCTTCCTTTTCCTTTTTTTTGTTTTTGGAGCTCCCAGGACTGTTCACCCATCAATGGTTGAAAGAGAAAAAAAGCTTCCTGGAAGCACTGGAAGCAGGAAAAGATGAGCGTCTCTAAAGACAAAGTGCTCTCCTCCTCCTCCTCCTCCTCCCCTTCTTCCTCCTCCTCCTCATCATCATTCACTCCCACACAAAGGCAAAGTAAACTTTACGTTTATCCAGGAGGAGGAATGGGAAAAACCAAAAGTGAGGCACCGGCACTGTAGGTGTCAAACTGAGCACTTGTGCCCCTGCGGTCACTCATAGAGAGTCAGGGGGGGAAAGGTCATCAGGAATCTTCCAAAATAAAATGGAAAACAACAGGAATTAGAGAGAAAACAAAGTTCACATGAGAGCAGGCTTCATCGCCGCTTCTTTGAATCATCGCCACCGACTAAAGAAAGATGTCGGGGCGGTCGACAAAAGTTATTAGCACTTGATTTGTTGTTCAAACATGCACTGCACCTTTTCATTCCCCCAACAAACGCCTTGAGTCCCAGTGATCGACAAACAACTGTTACTGAGGAGGTGAATGTGTTCTTTTTTTTTTTTTTTTAAGAAAAAGGAAAAACATCTTCTGGCCTATTGTTTGGCTCACGGGCCGGAAACAAAAAAGAAAAATTTTCACAGAAGCCAAATGGTTTACAGATGTTGACTCGGCACAGAGAGACGGACCAGGTGGAGTTTGTCACCAGGAGCTGCATTCAGATTCATTTTCCATGTAGTGGAGTCGAACCGACAAACACAGAAGGTCTTTGTTGCAGCATCATGTGAAATTTAGTTGTGAACACACACTGAAATCTCTACAGCAGACGAGTTTTTTTTTTTTTTTATTAACAGCAGAATTATTCAAATCCAACACCAGCTTATAAACTCACGCACACACACACACTGACACACACACACACACACACCTTTTATGAATCAGTACTTCCGTAGCTCTGTTAAATTTGCTCTATCGTTTCACTTTGTTTTCCATGTATATATACATATATATATATATACATATATGAACATGTGTCCTTCTTGTCTTTCGTCCCCCTCTCGGTCCCGACAGAGATGTGAGCCAATCGGCTGTGCAGCTTGAGCAAAGCAAAACTATGCTACGAAGCTTTGTGTTTACATTCACAACTTAACAACCGGACAGTTTGTAGTCCCGGTCCGCACGGCCCGGTGGGAAACATATGAACCCAGTTGGGTTTGGATTGGAACTAACAAAAAAACGATGCAGGCTGGGACTATGGAACTGGACAGTTGAACCTGTCAGGCTTCAGTTGTTTTTGTTTGAATTTTTATTTTCATTAAGGAATAGCCTTAAAGTCACGCTTTAAGAAAAAAAAAAAATCTTCCTCCTTCTTTGTGTCCTTACATCGATGTTTGCTTCAGAAATATTTAGAAGATCAACAAACTGATTTCCCATTGTATTATTATGTGAACGTATTATTGTTTGAGAAAAAAGACAAATCTATATATACAGTACATAAGAGAAAAAAACTGTTCAAAGCAAAAAAAAAGAAAAAAGATGTTGATTTGGCTGCTTTTATTTTTTTCATATATGTATATGGATCTACAGTATATTCTTTATGGCTTTTGTTTTCATGTTCTGCTAAAGGAAGTTTTACGTTGGTGGCTTTTTATTAATGTGAGAGACAAGCTAAAGGACAGAGTGGTCTGCAGAAGTCTCCAGTGTCCCCTGTTTTTTGTTTCCCTTTTTTATTTTTTAAATGACCCTGAAAGAGCCTGAATCACAGACCAGTCTGCAGTCACAGACGATCCGTCCTCCGTCTGTAAACGTCCAGAAGTCAACTAATTATAGCACATTAATAAGTTACATTTCAAGACAATATATGTTCAGTTTGACTTTTACTTGAATTGTGTGATAAATATACAGACAATATATTCCTTAAAGGATTTGTCAAATTAACTCAGAAATGGAGTTTGATATTTGTTTCTGATCAAATCTCCTCAGTTCATTACCACCAAGGTCTCCGGTAAAGCATAGGGCAGGTGCTGTTATGGTTTGGGGCTGCATTTCTTTTAAATCAAACACTGATAACCAATCTGGATGCTGCTGGAAACCTTTTATTTTGAAATGCAGCCACATGGTCAGCATGAGGACTGGACCAAACCACAACCATGTAGAGAAGAGTTTTCTGAACTTCTTCCCCAGGCGTAGTAAACTCCTGCTGATCCGTATATAAGGGATGGAAATTTTAAAGGCTCTTATTTTTCCTTTGTTGTTACTGAGAGAGTATTTTTACGTTGAAATGAGTTGCACTAGAACGATTTTCGTCACATTTCCTGGGTGATTTATTTACAGGAAAAAAGGGAAGAACAGGGGGTATCTCCAGACTTCTGCTCACCGATCCTAAGTGTCAGTGCGAGCCAAGCTTTTTCTGATCTTTTTCAGTGAGAGCCTCCCACCTACGTCCCACCTGACGCTCCCTCACGTCACACTCGCCATCGACCCGCCTTAGCGGTCGAGAGGAAGTGACTCAAATCCTCAAACTTGTTTCCACTTGTCATCAGGCCTCACGGCAATTAGTGTGATTGACACCGGAGCGTGTGTGTGTGTGTGTTTCCGTCCACGGGTGGATGTGAGGGAGCCGTGGGCGAGGTCGCGGGGCTGCCACTGAAGCTCGGTGCTCAGCTCCCCAGGAGTTCCACCCCCTCATCACATTGCCTGTGGCATTGTCCCTGTGGGGGTGTGTGCAGCTCCAGTCCACTTCCAGACTCCTGGAGAGACAAAAAACACAGCAACACCTAGGAGTCCAAGAATGTCTGATGTTTTTTTTTTTTTTTTATGTGTAAGTCCATGCACTTTCCACTACCCTTTCTCCATCGACGTGGTGCTACATGTTTGTGCTCAGACCATCTCCTCCATTAGTGTGTGGATGCTTTTATTATTCTTTCCTGACATGGCAGCATCACCAGGCAGCTAATCCCATAAAGAAGAAGCTCACTCTCAATGCCTGTTGTAGGTCATTGCCGTCTGCGATTCCAATGGCCCCATCACGAAAGTGACCAAAATAAGCTAAACTCCCAACTAATGTTTGAATCCATCCACGTCTGCTGCCATCTTTCTCAACCTTCTCCTTCTCCTCGTAGATCGATGAGGAATCCTGAGATTTGTTTACACACTGTGACCTGCTCGGCTTTTGTCCACACTTGGCCTTAGCATGAAGGTGCTTTCAGAGACATTCAGCCCAGGTCTGTGTTTGTGTCACGTTGATTGTCGTCAGGAGAGAGAAATTGAGGTGCTATGATTTCCCTTTTTTTTTTTTTTTCCCTCCCTCCCCATGCATTTCTCCAACATGTCCTCTGATCATTTAACTCCATCTGTACGCTATGTTATTGCTGTAGAACATGAAAATAAAAACACCCTGCCTCAAGTCTGCTCAGTGTCCCAGCACTAGTCAAATAGGAGGGCGGCCCAGCCCGGAACTCCGCTCCCTCTCTCTCTCTCTCTCTCTTCACTTCTGCTTCCTCATTCTCTCCAGGATTTTGGTACAAGCATGGGAGAACTTCCTGCATGCTTTCAACTCAGCTGAACATCCAGTTCTTGGACTGGAAAATGCTATCGACTCAAGGTCTTTTCACAGAGAGTTTTCTTCTGGAGCTTAAGACCACAACCACAAAAAAAAAAAATCTCCTGCATTGTCTTTAACCTGCAGGTGGAAATTTCTTTATTAGTTCTGATAAAACTACAAGATAAAAGATATTTAGATGTAGAACATCCTTACCACAGGTACAGGCTCTACACCAGGGGTCTCAAACTCGTGGCCCGTGGGCCAATTGCGGGCCTGTGGAACGATATTTTGCGGCGCCCACCTTGATGTGAAAGTTGAATTTCTAATAATATTTTATAGATTTGTTCTCCACATTTCATGGTAAATCCTGTAGTTCTGCAAACCCTGGTCCACAGCCTCCTCCTGGTTCAGTGTTTGAGTTTGAGACCCCTGCTCTCTGCAGAACAAAAGAATCAGAACAATTTCATTGGTTATTAAACGTCTTTGGCGTTTGATTTCATTAGATGTTGCCACAGTGCTGGTTTCCATAGTGATTTGGCTTTGTTTTGATGCCAGATGCAGTTTCTAAAGCAAAACTGTTGCCTTGTTCCAACAGGGTTTAGAGTTGAAGGGAAGCAGATATGAAGCCAGCACCTAGTTACACAACACCAACCTCAGGATCCTTTTCTAAAAACAAAAAAGAGAAAATAATCAGCTCAGACACTCATTAAAGATAAATTATGCACATAATTTCTTTATAGAGTTTTCTACAAAAAACACAGCAGCAAAAAAATCTACAATGTCCACCAGGATAAACAGTAGCAGAGTTGAGTTTTTGGAAAGTTTCTTCATGAATCTGTAACCACGTGGCCTAAAGCTCCAGTAACATTACAAGAACAAGCCTTGAGTTGAAAGTGTGTCTCGTGCACCGTCTACATATTCACTTTGTTCTGACGTTTTATTTTGAATGAGCCAGATGGCAGCCCTGACAGGGCTTTAAGGCGTTGTTGGGGATGTGTTACCATAACTGTTTAACTATAAGATGATTTACTACAATTCAGGCACAAACTGGCAGACGGACATTAAAGCCGTTAAATTACCAAACATGGCTCCATCCTCAGCATCTGATCATCTGACTTATTCATACTGAAACCGTGTTGAGCTCCACCTGCTGGGAGAAAGCAGCCAAACGCAAGTAGAGAACCAGAAGCTGTGAACCTGTTCACTCAGCAGAAGTGAAACTAGCACCAAACAGGCTCTGCTGCAATATGAATACTGAGAGTGTGGGGGCTTTTCTGTAGTGTTTTATTTTTCATTTGACTGGGTGATGTTGTTTTTGTGGTTTGTTCAACGTCTCTGAGTTATAATCTACACAAAACAGTTTCTGCTGAGGGACAGTGTTAACTTCAACATGTGATTTATGGTGTTTCTCAGACAAACACGTTTTTATGTCTACGGTGATCTGAGCAGTGATGGTCTTAACAGTAGTTGGTAATTGTTTTTTAAGAACCACAATCTGTGCATCACTGGTTTTCACTCTGATCAATATTCCATACACGACGAGGCTTGTTAGCGATGACGGGCCGATGCTTGTTATATTACACTTTATAACACCCAAGTAACGGTCAATATATGCTACAGTATACATAGATTGCAATGCAGTACAGTATAACTAAGCTATGACATCAGTATATCAATGTGGTCAATGTGATGCTTTGACTTCTCGCTGACTTTGACTTTTTATTATTTGTGCCGTTAACTCGGGGAGTTGAGGTTATCAAGTAAAATATATGTGTTGTCACCAGGTTTGATTAATAATGTGAAGTTCTGGATGTAGATTGGGAGATTTCTGTTAGTTTTGGATGTTGAAAGAAGTCTATTATTTTTGCTTAAACTGCCACAAACAGTTTCTCCTGATAGTCATCTAAACATCTTAATTAATTTGAATAAAAAAAGGCTTAACTTTTTTGTTAATTATGTTCCGTTTTAGATAAATAAATGAACGGTTAAAATTCGAGCTTATGTAGGTGAACGCAGCACTGTTTTTTTTTTCTACAGCGGAAACTCTAGGCTGACTTCCGGTCATGCTTTTATTATGACGATAGTTGCAACACTCTAATCAGACTTCCTGCCAATGGTGTCAATTAGCATCGGGTAGTAGCAAAACAAACGACGTCACAGATAAAAGCTGTAGCAACTGTTTCGACCAGCGCCAGGTAAATATTAACAGAAAAAACTTTGTTTTTTCGTCTTGCATTATTTTGATATTTTTGAAGTTTTAGGGTAAATTATTTATAATATTTATATTATAGTATTAATAACTGCTACTATTTAGCCATTTTCTGTGGCTTTAAATAAACGATATGATATTATCTTTTGGCGGTTTTACACAACAAATACTGATGTTATTTAGATAAGTTAACACTTCTCCTCTGTCTAAATATAAATAGAGACCGACCCGGTATTAATGTCACAATTTGCCCAACCCTGGTTCACAGTGTAGGGTTGTCTGAGGTTATGCACATTTAAGAGAAGTGACACGTTGAAATACTTCCTGAATGATGAAGTTACTTGCGAAAAACCTCAGGACACTTCGAGTCTATTTCTCAGAACTTCACTTTCGCAGGGTTATCTCCATCTTTTAATGGTTGATCTATGGGTTAGCCATTTTTCAACCTGGTGACTTCACGTGACACTTTATTAAAGATTAATTGTAAGAATTATGTCAGTCGGCGTCTTGTGTAAATGATCTGGCCTGTGTTTCCTCGAGGACACACTTTTCAGGAGCCAGATCTTTTCCTTGCCTGACTGCAAGGTGTTATCTTTTTGATCCGTCAAGCATCCAGAACCTTGCTGGACCAGAGCGCTGGTAAAAGTGGCAGTGACGCTGATTGACGGGTTAATGTTTGTCTGCTCCTGTTCACTGCTGTCAGTAGAGAAGAGAAAGGGCCCCTTCCTCTGGCTCTCGGTTGTCCATTCATTCAGAACAAGAAGAATGTGAAGGAGAGAGAGTCGTAGGAGGGTGAACACCAGTGTGAAATGGCTTCTGTAAACACTCTGGGCTTTTTTGATGGATTTTCTCTCAAAAGCAATTGAATAAAAAAGAAACGTGAAATCCTCAGTCAGTGTTTCCAGGGGGGCCGCTTCACTCTCATTATGTTTATCTGTGAAGGAACACAGGAATCATGAATGTGCCTTTATGAGCGTAGAGCTTCTGGAGTGGACCTCAGCTGTCATTGCATTATGTTTTCTGTGAGGAGGTGCGTTGCTGTGATATGGAAGTCTCCAGCAATGGTGAAGGAATGTGTCTGGTGCTGGCTGCTTTCTTTACTTCTATTTCAAAGAAGTGTGATACAAAGTGTGTCATGTGCGGTGTGTTCAGGGGCCCCTGCGGCTCTTCCTCAAGTTCCAGAAAGATGTTTTGTCCAAAAGTGACTTTTCTACTTCTTGCTGTAAAGTGTTGTTTTCTGACAATGCTGGTTGTTGTTTTTTGTCTGTAGTTTTTCCTCCTTCTCTTTGCTTTCCCAAACATGACTCCTCTCTGCCTTTTTTACAAGGGCTTGAAGAAAAGTGTTCTGTCCGTGTGAAAAATCACTGTCGTGGTGCAATCTAGAGATGTTTGGGAAATCAAGGAATCTTGATTTTTGGAAAAACAGCCGATGAGATGATCCGTTTCTACCGGGACGTTCAGCAATTGAAATATTAATGTGAAACAATATTATTGGTCTGTCAAAACATTCCACTCAGTGTTTGGGAATATTTGTGTCACAGCTCCTTTAATTGACACACCCACAGAACAGAGTCCCCGCCCTCCTTTTAACTGGATCGTCTCATTGGCTGTTTCATACGATAACAATCATATTGACCTCAATGACAGTGGCATTGGATTTTTAAACTTTTTCAAACACTATATACAGTAGTATCTTCTACGCTCTGGCCTCACTGTATTTTTAATACTGCATGTGCATGAAAATAAGACGTCTATGGACACATGACTTTATACAAATGTCCTGTGTTTGTGCTGTGCCGCTGAGAGCAGCTGCCTGTTATTCTAGGACTCTGAAACTCTTAAAAAATATATTTTTTTCCTCAACCATCAATATCTGATGTTTTCAAAAGTATACAAGTGGTTTTGAAGTATCTCAGATTCCCTGCTGGCCCAGGCCACTGCATCACAGTCAGACTGAGGCGCTCTTCATCTTTGTTGTGTGAGCATTAACAGATATCTGGAGACAAGCAGTGAGACGGTGCGGGGCTGAGAGTGTGTGGAATAGTGCCAGCAGAAATGGTAGAAGAAGAAGCTTGAAAAATAAAGTACCATTTGTCCCTGCACTACCTGCATCAGTGGACTCATCACCGCGGTCGTCTGAGAAACAATAGCCCAGGCCGTAATTGATGCTTTCCATCTGTGTTCCAGCAGAGGAAGACAGACTAAAGCAGCTCCTCTCATACATTGAGAGACACATGTTGGTGTGTTTGCCTTATACCACAACCAGCACAATACTTTATTGTCTCCAATCCCCAAAGTGGCCGTAAAGACTAGGCCTCAACAAAATGGTTATTTAAAGGAAACCCTCCTCTAAATCAGCCGCATCCAAAGTCCAGCCCTGGACGCAATAGGGTCCATTGTTTGGATGTGGTCAGCAGCTTCTTTCCTCAAATTGAATTTACTGGTTTGCCAGACCATGAAGAAAATACTTGTTTGTTTTGAAATATTTTGGAGAATCATTTAACTGTTTAACATTTAGTTAAACAGAATGTTGGTTGAGTAGTTGGATCTAGAGCAGTGTTCCCTAACCCTTTTTTGGGCCATGGACTGGTTAAATGTCTCCTAACTATTTTCTTGGACCGGTTGTTAAGTTGTGGCAGATAAATACACTGCCTGGCCAAAAAAAAAGTAGCCACCAAACAAAAGTGTCATACACTGTAATATTTCGTTGGACTCCTTTCCTTTAGCTTTGATTACAGCACACATTCTCAGTGACATTGTTGGAAAAGCTTCTGCAATGTCACAGATTTATTTCCATCCAGTGTTGCATTTGTCACCAACATCTTGCATTGATGATGGTAGAGTCTCCAGTAGACTCCAACACGGGGGGGTTAAGGTCTGGACTCTGTGGTGGCCAATCCTTCTCATGCTCCCTGAACCAGTCTTTCACAATTTGAGCCTGAAGAATCCTGGCATTGTCATCTTGGAATATGGATGGAATAACCTGGTCATTCAGTACGTTCAGGTGGTCAGCTGACCTCATACTGTTGCTGAACCTGGACCTGACCTCCAAAGAGGTCCGTATCTATGTGCTTAGTTAAACCCAGGTGGTGACTTCTTTTCTGGCCAGGCAGTGTACTTCTTAATAAAATTAATTTTCCGGTGTTTGGAAATATTTTTCTACCCATAAAATCTTCCTACCTGAATTAACAACAAGGATTTCTCATGTGAACACAGCCTATAATTTTCTGCTACCAGACCAGTATAAAAAGTTAGAATGTTCTATCAAAGACTCTGCGTCATTTTGAGTTTATTGTTGTTGTCTTCACTGAGAAAATATTTCCTAATCAAATTTATTTGCATTATTGATGATGGAATCATAGCCATTCTATTGGTCCCTCAACCACAGAACAGTACTGGTCCCCGACCCAGTGGTTGGTGACCAGTGAGTATTTTTCTACATGGTTGAATATGGCCTCTGTGTACAAACCCTGGAGTTGAGTGAAGGTCATTACTGCTAAATCAGTTCACAGCACTCTACTCCTGAAAATCCGTACACAAATATACAAATTACTCTTGGCAGCTGTTGCTCTCCACCCCTCAGTGGCCGGAACAGTGTGTTGGCTTTATGTATTTTGGAAATCCCTAAGTGTAAATGTTTCCTATGTGTTTCCAGCCAATACACTAAAATGATGCAACACTTTGTCCTCTGTCCAGATGTGTTCATGGACACTGACTTTAGATCCCTTTGTCCCCAGGGGGAATGTCATTGTGGTGGACGTGCTGTTTCTTTTGTGTTATACGCGGCCACACGTGGGATTTAATGACACAATAGTCGCCCTGGAATTCTCCGTCTGCTGGTTGAGTGTCAACGGAGCTGAAAGCTTAATTTCCATATTTTGGAAATCACCTTGAGAACACTGACACCATTTTCATCGACGGCGTTTCAGGCATTCCCCTGTGGCTTCAGGCACGTTGACCTAAATAGGACTTCCCCGTGTTTTGATCACTGAGCTGACCATCACTTCTGCTGCTGCATGACTCCATTACAAGCTTAATAGATATGTATTCTGTCTCATCGAATTATGGAGAAGTTTCACTGCTGGCATTGAACTAGTAGCAGATTTAATGATTATGACAGGAATTCATCTGAAAAAGAAATAGCATTACCATAGTGCAGATGTGAAATATAAATGTCTGATCCAGACCCACCACTCAGCAGGCAACAGTGATTTATAGAGCTGAAGGTTGAGGAATTGTTTACTCCACCACACGGCGTGGATATTCCAAACTGGTGTCAGGTCTTATCAGAAAAGGCCTCGCTCAAAGTCTCCCCTCGTTGCTCTTCCACTTCTGCAATCATTGGTAGAAAAGTTGCTTCAAAGCTCCAGCATGGGTTCCACTCCTTGATGACTGACAGGTTTAGGGTTCTGTACTGCGAGGCTTGATGATAAGAGGAACGGCTGGTAGCAGAAATTGGGTCAAGTACAGTCTGGGCTCATTTGCAAAATTGGCAATGCTGTGCGATTTTTGAATTCACCACTAGGAGCAGTCCAATACAACATTGATATCTGGCTGCATCATTTATCAAGTGGAATTTATGAGGATTTCATAGCGTTTGTTGCCTGATTAATCTTTCATACCAATCTTTGGGGGATAACTTCTCCTGGTGATACTTCTCTAGGCTGCTGCACACACACAAGTTGAATGGTCACATTGAAGAGGTTTCCAAAATCATTGGAAGCAGAATCACATCTATTAATGTAAAAACACCCGGGGGCCAAGTGCTCCTCGTGGGACACCCAACACCATAATTAGGTTGCATGCAAATGCATTGGATTTTAAACTAATTTAGTTCTAACATATGTTGTTGTGTCGGCTTTAATGCAATTAAATGGAAGGCAACCAGATTTCTAACCCAGCGTTTCCTTCTGTCTTCTGGCTGGCATAGATGATGCTCAGTGATGAAGGGTTAGTGCGAGGAACAGTAGGTCTGTAAAAGCATCACCAGTAAATGTCTCAGTCAGTAACCTAAACAAAGTTAAAATATATAAAACAATTCAAACATTTGGCCAGAAATAAAGTGTTAAAAGTAACTCTTCTATCTTCTTCAACTTTTCAGGGGTTGCTAAAGCAACATTTTCTATCTCATCTTGTCCTCTGCATCTTCTCCTGACTCCAACTACCTCCATGTCCTCCATCACTGCATCCATCAATTTCCTTGTTGTCTCCTACCTGGTAGCTCCATCTCTAGGATCATTCTTCTACCAATGTCTCCAATGTCCCTTCTCTGAACATGTCCAAACCATCTCAATCTGTCTTCTCTAGCTTCTTTTTCTCCAAACCTT
>JAFBJS010000633.1:112902-138953 GCA_016785265.1 Paraplagusia blochii | reverse complement strand
ATTGTAAACAGCGTATTGTTTTTCCATCGCGGCCGCAGAGTAAAACGATTTGAGCAAATTCAGACAGACCTCAGTGATGTTGCAGTGCGGTGCAGGTGGAGGTGGAGGCGGGTGATTCAGGTCATCAGTGAGTCAACCTCCATGATGGGAGGCTGTGTCTATGTCAGGGGAGCTGTTTACACACACGTATGTCCCCCCACTGTTGAATAATTGATGATGGCGAGGAAAAGAGCAAATGTACAACAGGCTGCGTCCATGACCTCAGCTGATGGCCATCAGTGGAATCAGCAGCTTCTTTCAGTTTACGATGAAGCTGCAGCAGCAGGTCAACACAAGGGGAGCAGTCGTTACAGAAGGGAAACATAAATATACTATTTCCATTTTCGTCTTTTCGGCTTGTCCCTTCTCCCCCTGTCCTCTCCATCTTCTACTCTGACTCCAACTACCTCCATGTCCTCCCTCACTGCATCCATCAATCTCCTCTTTGTCTCCTACCTGGTAGCTCCATCTATCTCTAGGATCATTCTTCTACCAATGTGTCCACTGTCCCTCCTCTGAACATGTCCAAACCATCTCAATCTGTCTTCTCTAGCTTTGTCTCCAAACCTTCCTGTCTGTTTTGTCTTTCCTGATCCTGTCCATCCTTGTCTCTCCTGAAGAGAATCCCAGCATCTCTAACTCCTCCACCTCCACCTCTGTCTCCTGTCTTCTACCTATTCCTAGTGTCTCTCTCCATCACTGCTGGTTTCACCTCTGTCCTGTAAATTTTTCCCTTAACCTCAGCTGACTTCTCTTCACTTATAGATAGACTTTTCTTATTTTTGTAGTTACAGCAGCAGGTTGTAAACAACAGAATTGAAGACTGTAACATTTTGTTTATTTCTAGTTGACTAACATACACTTGGCCTACAGGGTTTTTACAAATCTTGCAGTTTTGATACCAACTCGTACAGACCAAGCTCGTCTCTCCCCGGCCTGTAGGTGGCAGCAGTTACCACCTGCTAATGACATCCAGCTGCAAAGTAGTAGCTATTTCTTGCCAACCTTTTCTCTTATTACACACACTGTTGCTTGCCGTCCTCCCTGCAGTGCTGCAGTGTCTGTGTTTGGGCTGAAATTGAGTTTTGGTCAGACTTTATTGGGTTTGGGTTTGAGTCTTAGGTTACAAGTCTGTGAAGATTCTCACTCATCAGGTCATGATTTCCAAAAAGGGTTTAGTTGTCAGCAACTGGACTTCTTCCTGGGATTGAAAGACGTTTCATTCCTCAATGTGAGAAGAAAACTGCTCATTAACATCAGGAACAGTTTCTGTCTAAAAAGGTGAGGAGACCAGAACAAGTCTTCACACCTTTGTCCAGTGGTGAAGACAGTGGTCCAGAGGAGGAGAACTACTGGAGTTCCCTCCAAAAACAACAACCAGAAACTGATGAAGTTCCTCAGTTGAGGAATGAAACGTCTTTTAACTCCAAGAAGACGTCCAGTTGCTGACAACTAAACCCTTTTTGGAGTCTTGGGTCAAATTTTTGTCATTTTGTTTGATAATGATGTTGTCAGTTGTTGGGTCCTGTTGGGTCCTGGACTGAAGTGCACGTTCAATACATGTTCATGTCCAGAAATGGAAAAAGAAAAGTAAACGTAACTCCCAAGACTTAAACATATGTACGGTACGGTCACTGAGAGCCGTGGAGACACAGATGTATTTTTGAGAATCTAAGCTACACTGAGCGAAGGCACTTGGTCACACTTTACCTTTTCAATGACCCCCAGTGAACTCTCACTGTGTTGGACAGGAAATGATAGAAGTTGTTGAGTTGGTTTTTTTCTTACTGAACGTTATAGCTCACACACACACACACACACACACAGTCTCACAAAGCCATGTCAAACTGAATGTTCACCCTCTGCACATCTACAGCATCATGGTCACACATGCATAGACAGTACAGAGTCACTGGTAACTCAACACAGCACATGAGCACTTGCAATATGTATCTGAGGTATCACAGCACGATACTTTCTGAACCAATGATGCTTTGTTTCCACAGTTGTGTATAAATATAACATGATTCTTCTCTTCAGGAGAAGATCTGATGCACTCTCTGACTGTTAACTCCTCTGCCACCCCTCTCCTCCCTCTCCTCCTTCCTCCCTCTCCCACTTTGGTCTCTTTGTGTACTAACTGACATTGTTTTGTTGTAAATGGTGTTTTTTGACCAGTTGTGTTCTTAGTGCCGTTGTCGTTGTTTGACTCCTCGTACAGTCGACACCTTCTTCAGGGCGAAAACTCTGAAGGGATGTGGGTGGAAACTGAATAAAGACTTTGTTTTTGGCAGATGTCGGTGTGCTATTGTGATGTGTCTTCTTTTAAGATAATGAAATATGTGTCTTCTAGACCCGTGTTCACAAACCTTTTTGCGCCACGGACCAGTTAAATGTCTCGTACTATTTTCACAGACCAGTTGTTAAGTTGTGGCAGATAAATACACCTTATTAAAAGTTATATTCCGGCCTTCTGAAATATTTTGCTACCTATAAAATCTTCCTACCCAAATTAACTGTGCATGAACACAACAAGGATTTCTCAAGTGCACACAACCTATAACTTTCTGCTACGATATGGGTATGGATCAAGTAGAAGTAATAGACAGATGGGCCCAAAAGGAAACATTATTTCTCTGTGGCCTAGAACCAATTCACCCACGGACCAGTACCAGTCCCCGCCCCAGTGGTTGGGACCACTGCTCTAGACAACTTTATGGACATGTTAGAGTTTATTTTGGATTTTGCAACCATAGAACACTTACGGTGTTTTCTCTCTCTTTACTCCTGTCCAACAAATATAGAATATAAGTTTCAGGTCCTGTTGATAAATACGTTGTTGATAGAATGGATGGCACTGAGGGTGATGCTGTGGCCTCCTCTTCAAACCTTGTTAGATCAACAGTCCATGGAGCCTAAACCTGCTTCAAAGTCTAAAAAAACATGTTTTAATGTTATTAAATGTTCACCCTGGCCTGTCTTTGGAGTTTACTTTTAAACTCTGCCAATAAATCCTTCAGAATCGTAGTCACCGGACCTTGTCAAGAAAAATACTTTCATACAGTAGTCAAGCTAGTGCCTGAGAGTCTTGCCAAGACGCACTTGGCATGTAGACCGGCGGAACAACAAACGTTTTGGTTGGTAAAGGCCCAAGTGCCTGCTGCCTACTCTCTATTACTGCACTAAATTGCCTACAGTGGTAGAAAAAAAAACACTCGACCTGTACATTTCACCCTTGTGTCGACTGTAAAAGTACTATATTGGTCACATGTGATCTCCTTTGTGTTTTTACTGTCAGTAACTTTTAGTGCCAGCCCCCTCCCCGCCCCTGTCCTCTGTAAACTGGCTCAGTCGGGACTGCATGGGTGAGGCGTGATCAAAATTTGATAAGAAACAGCCACACAACTCTCACCACGTCTGAGATTTAAAGCCAGATTGCTGCGAGTGTTGGTATCAGTAACATGAGCTGCAACCTTATCCCTGCCCTGCCCATGTTACACCTCCCACTGGGGCAAAGATAAAACCCAAATTCCTTATGTGCAGTAACCAAAACACAGCTCGCAGATTTGGCAGCGGCGTCAGGACTCACAGATTCCCTTCACAAAATCTGAATTCTCCCTGAAAGTCACTCGGTTTCTGAGGCATTTTCTAAATATAACAATAGCCACCTCCTTGTTCCAGTGAGTCAGTGTTGATTCTGAGAAAAACAACCTCGTGCAGCTTGTTCTCGGCTGCCATCTTGTGTCCAAAGTACATATTGCAGTGACAGTTTGAGCCGTCGTAATTTAATCCTGTATAATACTTTTTTCTTCTTTAGTGCAGAAATTAACAAACGTTGAAGAAATAAAAGCCTTTACGTGTTTTTTATTCCATCAGTTTTTTGTGTGCTTTACAACAGAGATAGGTATAAATACATTGGTGTCCTATGTCATCAGGTAAAAGACGAGTTTTCTGACGGGAGAACTATTTCCTGTTTATTCAGCGTTTCACCACTAGAGGGAAGACATGCGCCGAGCTTGACAAGGGAGGCGTCCACTATACTATATTATACTGTATATGTGAACACTTTATACCTTTAATACAGTCTGAATAAACAGTTTAATAAATGTTTGAAAGTTTGGCTGATTTATTGGGTTTAAAGAACACCATTCCCCTCAGTGAAGGATACCTCTGTGGACAGACACTCAATAAAACCAAATGTATTTAATTAATAATTCACATATTTGACTTTTATGTCAGTGTTTCTCAACCCTTTTGTGCCACGGACTGGTTGCATCTCTCGTATCGTTTTCACGGACCAGTCGTTAAGTTGTGACAGATAAATACACCTTAGTAAAATTTATTTTCCGATGTTCTGAAATATTGTCCTACCTATAAAATCTTCCTACCTGACAAGGATTTTCCAAGTGCTCACAACCTATAATTTACCAGACTGGTATAATAAATATTTCCTAATCAAATATAGTTGCATTATTGATGATGGGATCCTAGCCATTCTATTGGTCATTTCTTTTGTTGATATGGGTATGGATCAAGTGGAAGGAATAGACAGATGGAGACAAAAGGAAACATTATTTCCCTGCGGCCCGACACCAATTCACCCACGGACCGGTACTGGTCCCCGGCCCAGTGGTTGGGGACCACTACTTTATGTTATCTGGAACTTGGAAATGTGAGCGATCTCTTTGATTCCTGTTGGTCTTTTTAACTAACTAACTAACTCCACCCAGTGTGCTGACACACTGAAGGATGTATTTACTGTGAAGAAATAAAGTCTATTGTTGTGTTTCTGCCCTAATTCTGAAAAAAAAAACTCAGCAACAGACTGTTGTGTTGCTGCTTTACTTTATTTTCAATACACAACACAGTACTTTATAATCTACAGTTGGACAAGACTTTTTTTTATTTAAGTGACTCGACATCATCACATTTACCAAGAGGCAACAAACACCAAAAAAGACGTCAAACTCCTTTGGCTTGAAACAGTATAAAATGACAAATCACTGAAGCGTCGCTCTGCTTCAGGGAGTGGAGGCGTCTCCTCCCTCACAGAAACAAAAGACAAAGGTTTGATATGTGTGTATTGGCCGTGGAGAGATATTTGATTCACTCCCACCTCAGGTCAGAGCTGAACCACCACAGTTCATTCTTCTTCTGGTTTTCACCGTGGCACCGCTTTTGATTTCCATGTAACGGAATATTCTTACTGTTTAATGGGTTTGAAATGGCAGCTTTAGAGTCTTTTCTACCTGCAGGACACAAAACAGGCGTACATTCATATGTGGAACACAGTGTTAGACTACTTTATGTTGAGCTCAGACGGATGCAGCCAATAAAACACAATGCCCCCCCAGGCAACGAGGAAAGAAAAAAATATAAACCAAAAGAAGCTGCCCCCCCCTCCCCTGGACCCACACTCTCTGCCATAAAAATATGCTTCTAATAATAAATCCAGCATTTCAAAAAGAAGCTACAGACCAACCTCTGACTAGTTCACACAGCAAAGTAAAGTTTAAAGTGTTAATTCTTTTAATAATCAAGTTTTTTTTCTTTGACAAAGGACACTGGGAAAGGTCAACGCTGACTTTGGCATCAGATATTTCCTGATTGGGACACAAGCAGGAAATAAGGAGAGAAAGAAAGAAGAAGTGTAAGGTAAGAGAAGAAAGATTCCTCCAACATGGAACAAAAATAGAGGTCTTGGCACAGGAACCACGTCTGCTCTGACCCGCTCACACACACCGACACACTCGTCTGTCTTCAGTTTCCACACCAGTTAGCTGCTGACGCCCCGGTCAGACAGGGAGGGAGTGAAGACAAAGGAGAGTAGCTCATGGATGTGGATGATGGAGGGGAGCGTGAGACAAAGTGGAGAGGGGTGGGTGGGGTCAGCCAGGTCTCAGTGCATCGGTGTGTCCTGGGTGGGTGAGTCCGGCTCCTCAGGTGGATTGAGCAAGGTGTCAGAGGGCGGGCTGCTGCTGCTGTCCTCCGTGGTGTTGGTGGTGGATGTTGATGGTGTCATTTTGGTCTGAGACAACATATAAAAATGTTTTATTCTGACAATGACTCCAAGCTTATTTACCTGGAACAACATAAAAGATTCAAGGGAATTAGAGAAAATACCTTTAACACTTTTTCCTCAAATGACTTGAATGTTGGTGCATTCCTGTAAACGGTAGAAGAAAACAGGGTTTTTAGATCTAAATGTTAAGGCTCACAGAGAAGTGAACTGCATCACAGCAGAGTAAGTGACTGTAGGACTTCCTCTGTGATCACCTGTAGACGTAATGTCACATGATACTCAGCAGGACAATGCTTGATTTTTCTGATCTGACCTCATTCTATTGTCTTCTTGCCAAATGTTCCCAAACGCTGGCAATTACAATGAATCCATGTCTTTTCAAGTCAATAGAATTGTCCCATAACGTCAACTTTATTTTTCTGCATTGACTGCATTGATCTCAACCTGGACGAAACAATATATAAGAACATAATGAGACGGTGACCTGATACGCTGTGGCATATCAATAACTCAACGGCCATAAATCAGCTAACAGCTAGTATGTATTGTTAGTTGTGTTGCTAATGCACCATAAGAAAATCTGTGCAATTTCAAAAAAGTATGGAGAGACTGTTTGTGATCACAAAGCAGCACAGAGTTGTTGTTTAATAGTGGGTGTCAATCTCTTTAGAATGTTACATTCATGGGCGTCAAACTCAATTTCACCGTGGGCCACAATTAAAAGTCACAGACTGAATAATTATTGAAAAATAAACTGTAAATATTCTCCCTTCTCTAGATATTGAATATGGGAGCGATGATACGTTCTCTTGGGGCTTCTAGCAATATATAGGGCCACTATCAGTGCCCGCAGGAAAAAAAAAATTGACGGGCCCCCGGGCCTGAGTTTGACACCTTTGTTGTAATTGGTGACCCATGTTAAGGTCCAACTGTTAATAGTTACGGTCACTGTACACACTGAGCTGAGCTAACGTCTGAACATGACATATTTGCACAAACTCTCTCTTACCTCATGGCAGGCATGCTAGCCGAGTGCTGCAATGAGAGCAAGCTATCCGACAGCATTACAGAGAAGAAAAGAAGCATTAGTGAAGTGGTGTCCCCACCCTGGTTGGGACGGCATTGCAGAGGACAGGAAACAAGGCAGAGACAGATAGAAATATGCAGGCAGGACACACACTACATACCTGCTTTTATTCCATTCTACCTCACATATGTCTAACTTCAGTGGTGCACTCATTCTCTATGGTTTATAGGTCTATGTTTTGTTCTAGCCACATTCTAGAAGAAATTATAAGAAAGTGTTTTCTAGAAGGTCAGAATTGGTAGATCTGACAATAAATTCAACCAGCCTTTAATTAAAATGAAGCCCTAAACCTTTACAGAGCCACCTAAGGTTGTTTGATGTCTTAGTATAGACACACACATAAACACAATCCCTTAAACTCCCTGATTTTCCAACACACACTCATTCATGCGGCTGCAGTTCTCAGCACACTGCAACTTTGAATAGTCCTAATAATCTTGTTTGTGGCTCAGTAATCCAGAGAGGGGAGGGATGACAGGGAGGAAGGCAGATTATGGTGGTGGTAGAAAGAGTGGGGGTCAACAGGAAGTGTATCTCTGATGGGACAATCAACTGTCTTCAACGGAGACGCAGTGTTCCATCAGAAACATTTGACATTCTGAAGGTGGAGGACAGTTGGACTCTATAAGGCAGCTGTTTTACTACTGTAGTTGTGTAACATCTTGTTGCCCCCATGGCTGCTTTGTTTAAAGACGATCATCAGTGTCAGATGTTTTAAGGTACTTCAACATCAGTTCTTTAGTTTATCTCTTTACTGGACCAGGCAAAAATGAAGTAGGGTTCCAGGACATGCAGTTCTACTGATCTCCATCTCACCTCACGTCCTCCAGCTTCCTAGTGATGGCTGAGCCGACATTAGAGAAAGCTGCGGTGGCCTTCAAACTGGCCTGAGACAGTGTTTCAGATGTTCTTCTGTAGCTGAGAGGGACAAGAGGAGACAGACAAGGAGAGAGGATATGAGAAAAGACTGAGATCAAAGAGTAGTGAGGAGCATCAAGGTTGGACCTGGACTATGTTGTCTTCACTTATACGTAAAGGAATGCTTCTCATTTCCTGTTAAGTCAAACTATTGGGTTAGAGCCAGGACACAGACAACCTGTTGGGGACAGTGACATCTTCCTCATAGTCAAAACACGGAAGAAAATAACTGTTGTTCTTTTATTCAGGCTTCTCAGACGTGAAGAGAAGAAGAATCTGGTGACAAAACATGTCTTCAACATTAATGCCTGATAGTCATGAGGTGACTAGGATGGACAGGATCAGGAAAGACAACACAGACAGGAAGGTTTGGAGAAAAAGACAGAGAAAGCAGATTGAGATGGTTTGGACATGTTCAGAGGACGGACATTGGATACATTGGTAGAAGAGTGATCCTAGAGATGGAGCTACCAGGTAGGAGACAAAGAGGAGATTGATGGATGCAGTGAGGGAGGACATGGAGGAGTAGAAGATACAGAGGACAGGGGGAGATGGAAAATGTTGACTCGCTGTGGCAACACCTGAAAAAAGGACAAGCTGTAAGGAGAAGAAGAAACAACTGACAATAACTGACAATAACAGTAACTAGTGTGTTTTATCGGGGTCCAAAGTCAGGATGCTGCGGTGGGACAGTACGTACGCCACAGAGGTGGTGACATCCTGCCAGGTTTTGGAGATGTTCTGTTTGAGCTCATTCAGGGGTGTGATGCCCAGCTTCCTCTTGATGTCTGCCAGCTGCGTTTGTTTGGCTGCCAGAACCTGGGACAGAGTCTGGATCTCATCCTCCACCTGGACATAAAACAATGAAAAATAAAAAAATGCCACTTTAAGAAAAAATGACGGAGCCCCGACTAGATGGATCTGAGTCTTGACTGATTCCTGCTTACCTTGAACAACTCTTCCTGCAGCTCTTGTCGCTCCTCTTCAGTCAAAGCCATGGGTGGTGTAGGGGAACTGACAGAAGACACTGCATCTTCTCCAACCTCTGGCACTGAGTCAGGATATTCTTGAGGACCTGATGGGACGTAACAAATCAATATCAGTCTCATCATGGAATGTATGTAAGCCTCATGATGTCATTTGTGAGAGTGAAGAAGCCGAAGGTTGTTGTTAGGTTCTTCATAGTTGCAGTACAAGTTGATGAAGACATCACTACGTCTATTCTGCCTGTTGTCAGTTAGCTTAGCTAATGCCAATCTTTCCCAACCGTAGGCAGGGTTGCGTAAGTCCTACCTCTGAGGGTACAGTCTGTGGCCAACATGTTTACCTTTCTTGAAATCACGCCCCAACTAGGCAAAGTGTTTCTGAGGTAAAGCAACAGAGCAGGTTTCGCTGCAACTTGATACCAAATACGCAGCAACTTCTGGCCCACGGACCACAGTTTAGAGACAAGGAACAAGAAGGCAGTGGATCTAGACGACCCAGTTCGTCCAGTCTCCATCCCTAAACCTAGGCTTAAATGGATTTGATATTTCAAAAACAGGGAGTGAACCCAGCTGTGTCTCTATAGTCTCATATTATTAATTGTGCGGTTGCTTCTCCAAACAGAGATTTCACAAGTATCTAAGCTATTACAAGGTAATGGTCGGTAAAAAGGACAAAAAGTTGAGACTTTTTCGTTCACTGAAGAACAAAGCACCCATTCGTAGTCGGTTCTTTTTGGGCACACTGTCACAGCGTACACTGTAACACTTGGTCTTTTGACGCCCGTCCATTAGGACCAACAGCGCATTAGTATTACAGTGATGGAGACATCCTGGGCTGAGACAGCATGAGTTACACAGCAGTAGGAAAGATAGTTAGGGACCAGTCAGTCAAAAGGACATCAGTGGGGAAAGAAGAACAGGTTGAACCAGAGCTGAACTGAGAGAGAAGAATGAAACTGTTGAAAAGAAGAGGGGAAACATAGTTGTTTAGTAGGATTTTGTTGGAACTAGGAGACTTCTGGTGACTTCTGATCAATCCCTTCAGGGAGGAGGACATGACTAAGACGTTAACTGATGACACAGATGGTAGAAAAGACTTGTCTCTGTTTCCTGTTCTGACATTGTCACTAAGAAAGGCATTGTTCTGGTCCAGTTAGGTGAAGGCTTCTAATTTTAAAACATTTAATTCATTATTGAAAACACAAGAATATAAATTGAACACACGAGAGTCTGAGATTCTAATGATGACTATTTTACCATTGCTAGATTCCAGCCACAGGGATGTGCTGTGACCCCTGTTCTGATTTTTTTTTTTTTACAACTTTTCCTCCCACCTCATTCCTCACACACCCATCCTCCCTCCAGATTCCCAGTACTTCTAAAGACATTTTAACTGAGATATATTGGCGGTGCTGAGAACCACAAAGTCGAAAAGCTGGAACGTACGCACTCCTACACAGAGATTGATATTTCCTCACAATCCTTGTTGTGAAATGACATTTTCTACACAGAGTTCTCTGTATATCCTGGGTGCTAGTGTGTGATTAAGTCCATTCAGCCATTAAAAAAGTGACTTCAATCACAAGCTAGCTGCAAAAATGTACAGCTCCTTAAACCTCCACACAGACACCGTTGTCCTCATTGTCTCATTCTTCTTTCAGTGTAATGAAACAGAACTGTGCAATGGACACTTTCACTTATAACAACTCAACTCAGCTCAGTCACATATGGCTAACCTATCCAGCTTTGTTTGAATCAAAGGCAGGTTGGTGGTGCAGAGGTGGTGCAGTTCATGGTCCATACCAGGTGCATGCCCTCCTGATGGTAGCTGGTAACTGTTAGGCCACACAGAACATTTGTCGTTGTATAGAGAAGGACTGTTGCTCAAGCAGGATTTGCGAAAAAAGGGAAATATTTCAACCCCACCTCGGTGTGTGGACACAGAACATAGTCTGTATAGCCTATAGCAGGCATGGACAAACTAAGGCTCGGGGGCTGGTTTGAGCTTTTAAATGCGGCCCGCCAACCTTGTCCATAATAAATAAATGATTTATATTATTATTATACTTCTGCCTTTTCTACCTGCAATACCTGTGTTTCTTCAATAGATGACACCAGAAAGGCTTCAAGAAGGTTTTATACAGACTTTTACTCACATATTATCTTAGTTCAAAAGAAGGCTCCACATTTCTGCTCTTGACTTGGTCCCCATGTCCCATGTTAGGCCAGCAAGCTAAAAAGATTGCTCACGTCTGGTCTACAGTTTGCTCTGACATCCATTTCTGCAGATTATTATTTTTCTAGTGTGACATAAATGACTTTATTATAAAAAGTGTACAAGATAATTCCTCTACCCAAGACCTAGTTTATATACGATTTGTAGTGTTTGTGTTTTTCCAGCTTTTCCATCTAAAACGGTACTTGTCACTGAGAAATAACTGACTTGACAATGATTCCATGATTTGCCCTGTAAAACAGAGCTGAACTGATTCATTGCATCAATATCACATTCCTACAGAACTAAGCCGGCAAGACGTCCAGGGTCCAGGGAATAATCTAATTAAAGTTATATAATAACACCACAAAAAAATAACCATTAAAAACTCAAGACTGGACACGCTCTCAATCAACACTAAACTTGGATGCACCGTTGAAAACAAACTGCTGACCAGCACACCACAACTAATTATCTCCGGCTCCTTAATCTTCCAGTCGTGCTCCCCTAAATTCTTTCACTCCCCCAGGCCAAGCCCATGTTAGTCTATTTGTCCTACGCACACACAGACACACACACACAAACAGAGTGCACACTCAGTGCCCTCACGTCTTCCCCCGAGGCCTCTCCCATTCCTGCTCGTTATACCTCTGGCTTTTGCGGCGGGCGAGCAGGGCGGCGTGTCGCTGTAGGTCGGGGAGAGGTAGAGGTACCTGGTGTTTACTCCTTGTTCAAAGTCAAACGGAGAGTGGTACTCCTCCAGAGGATCCATCTCTCACAGCTCCTGTCGAGTGAGGACCACCTCCGCGTCCACGCCGCTACCTAAGCAGATCCTGCTGATTGTCAGCATGTGACCCAGGCGCGTGCTGACGGTCGCTGTGTCTCCTTATTTACAGCCTCCTGGACGTTTGAGTGGCAGAGCGAGGCCCTGGTTGTGCGTGTATGTTGAAGTGCAGGGGGAGGAGGTCTCTGTATGGTCCCTCAGGTCAGGTCAGGCGGTCAGTGTAGATGTCCCATGGTGGCACATATATATTTTCTCTGGAAAAGGAGGCCAAGGTGCGAAGGCTCGTCGATCACTTCCTTCTGTTAATAAGTTACTTGCCCTTTGAAGCAAACGCTGCCATGCCCTTACAGTTCCTCTCCAGACCAACAGGAATGATCTCTTCACTCCATCTATCAGATGTCCATGTAGTGAGATACGCTCTATCGTCTAACGCCAACTTTTAGTTAGCAGAGCAGCCGTAGCCGTGATATTGTGTGGTCCCTCTGCCAGTCTGCCTCCATCCATCCATCCATCCATCCATCCATCCTTTCATCCGAGGGAGTGTCTTGTTCTTTGGATTAGTCACGTGAGCAGCCCGTAAGTGTATGATGGAGGGGCTTTAGATGATAAGCATAATCTGCAGTGTCCTAGATTACAGCGATAATCCAGGCTGTTCCACCCTAGAGTGGCAGTGATGGCAATCAACTCAAACGGAAGAGAGAATGTAGCCAGAGGCAGGGTGTATTACAGGGGCAGTACCAGGCAACTATTCTCTTCAGAGAAGAAGAACTGCTGTGTTCAACTTAACATATATAATAATATTAATATCAACATACGTTAAATTTCTTTAATTCATTCAAACAACAAAAGCAAAACAGACTGCAGACCAGACAGGTCACTGTCAGTGCAGTGAGTTCTGATATAATGGCTGATACTGTGCTGTTCCCAGAGGAGTGTGTGGATGAGAGACTTTCTAGGAAGAAATTCACACCAAATTAGACGCACAGTAATGTCTCAATCAGACATGTCATTTGTGGAGAAAAAAAGGTGGTTGTTTGTTAATAGACATAAATAATCAACTACTGATGAAGGTCTGGAGGAACCTGGAGAACAATTATCCTAGCTTGAAATGTATTGATACAAGATTCTAACCCTTTTATACCGGTCTGGTAGCAGAAAGTTATAGGCTGTGTGCACTTGAGAAATCCTTGTTGTGCCTATGCAGTTATTATGGGTAGGAAGATTTTATAGGTAGGAAAATATTATTATAGGTAGGAAATTTAATTCTATTAAGGTGTGTTTATCTGCCACAAATTAACAACAGGTCCATGTTTTCACGGACCAGTAAGAGACATTTAACCAGTCTGTTGCACAGAAAAGCTTGGGGAACCCTGCTTTAACCTATAACAATAACCGTTCATACACTGAAAGTCCGATGCTACTCTTGTCTCTATTTGTGTGATGTGGTTCAGTTTGTGCTGCGCTTTCATTTTCCAAGGTCACTCAGACAGAGACACACAAACACTTTCTCATCAAGTGCCAACAATTACACACACAAATAAAAACGTTAGCCTTGAACCAAGGACAGACTTTTCTCCTCCTCATTTTTACATTTCTGCTCTTTCTATTAAATTTTTCTTTTGACGTTCCAATCTTGCACAGATGGGCTCCACCACGTGGACACAAGATCCAAGCACAAGTGCAGTGTCTGTGTGTGGGTGAAAATACAACCACCTTTCTCACGTGGAATCATGTGGCAGTTATTAAATCCAGAATAAAAATAACATTTCTCGTAAATATGATCAGAAGGTCCTGAATTCTATTACATTGCTTTGATATGATTCCTTCAACAACGCTGTGGATTCTGGGTAAAACTGTTTTTTTTTTACAAAAAAAAAGATAGGGATCTGTGACAACTGTCTGAGAGAGAGCCAGCCATTTTCAATTGGCTAATGAAGCAAAGCATGAGATCAATTATCCCATACCCTGTCACATGATAAGCCTAAACAGGAGTCATGGGACTTGAATGAGTGAGTATGCAGCTGGCATGGAAACAGAGTTGTTATCTGTTGTTTATTCAGGGAAACATGTGAGACCAGACTGAAGCTTCTGAGATGATGTAAAAAGTCTACAGAACCCTTCATATTGAAACTAAATATCTCTACTTATATTTTTACTTAAGCCTAAAGTAGAAGTAATTATTATAGTCGTACATCCGGTGAAAACTACCATTAGAACGCACTTCTAAGAGGGTTAAGAAGGAAACATCTGCAGACACTCCATTATATTAACAATATTAGCAGCCTTCGTCAGTGGACAAGCCTGTTTCCTCGTGATAAGCTCAATGGGCACAAAGTTTTCCAACCGTCATGTTGCAACAGAGTCAATGTTCTGCTAGCTCAGTATCAAGTACTGTGCCAAAACTAGCTCTGTAGTTCCAGATGGACTGATTATACCTATCCCGCATATCTCCTTATTTGTTCACACACACAAAAGATTAATCATCTAAACCAATCTTAGTGGCTTTCAGTTAAAGGATGACATAAACAAGTGTCTGTTGTTACATCACAGAAGTGCTGTGTATAACGCACACAAATATATTGCTTGGAGCCATTTGGAACAGATTTTTTTCCTTTTTTCCATTTGACACTAAAGCCTGAAGTTTCTCTGTACTGTGTCACGCCGAAGTCTCTGTCTGTCTGTCTGTGTGTGTAGGAGCTACCAGATGGGTGAGACCTCATCTTAGCCAAACCTCACAGGATACTGAAGAATTCACCATAAAGAGGCAGTGAAAGCACAGTCCCCTCCGATCAAAGAACTGAAGATCAAATGTGTTAAACTATAAAGTAGTTCTACAGTAAATTATTTTTTAATTGTCATAGACTTTGGAACTCGCACAGGAAGGCTGATGTGAAGACATCTAACCCACAATTCCAGACAAACTTCAGATTTTTTGCATGTGATTCCATGTTTGGGAGACAGTTTGCAGCAAACACTTCAGGTCAGTGTTCCCCAACCTTTTTTGCACCACCCTCCGGTTAAATGTCTCATAGTATTTTCACCGACCGGTCGTTAGTTGTGGCAGATAAACACCCCTGAATAAATTTTTTTTTCCAGTGTACTGAAATATTTCCCTACCTATAAAATCTTCCTACACATAATAACTGTGCATGGGCACAACAAGGATTTCTCAAGTGCACACAGCCTATAACTTCCTGCTACCAGGTATAAAAAATAAGTAGCTTGTATCAATGACTCTGCGTCATTTTGAGTTTATTGTTGTTGTCGTCACTGAGAAAATATTTCCTAATCAAATATAGTTTTTGTACACAACAAATATGTACTTCTGAGTATTAGTAGAAGTTCTCTACCTGAGATCCTTCAGTTATTCTGTTTACTAATAATTATTAAATCCTTATAAATATGCTAACAGGTATCAGCTGTGGTGGCAGGAGGTTGTTCACCTTAACTTCAGTCCAGTTGTTCCCTATTTAGAAGTAATCAATCAGTAATGTTGCTCATGACTCCAGATCAACATGGTTAGACTTCTGAATTGAAAAACAAATTCACTGATCTGACCATCAGATTACTGAACATCTGACTCCAAGCTAGAGAAGAAACAGGGGAAAACACAGACATATCAGAACCAAATGTCATTTTGAAGGGTCTGTGCAACTGCAGGAGCATCCAGTGAATTTTCTCAGGTTTTATCCTAAGGAGCTACTTCTCCCAGAAAATAAATGTTTCAGCTAACATGTCCGACCAAATCTCCTACTTTAATCTGCAGCTCTGTCTAATAACATGGATATTTGGTGTCTGATCCTGCGTCTTATAAATATGGAAATAACTAGTTCTATTAAACAGTCATGGAAATAATTATCTCTTGCCACCTGACTGCCTAAACAAATCATACTTAATCGGGTTATTGCAGATACTTTGCAAAAGCTGTGCTGAACTGTTGCTGTATGGTTGAATATTTAATTTGGAAATCACACCACAAAACTGTAAAGACATAATTCACTTTTAGGTAGAACATGCAGACGTTCAGACGTCAGGATATTATGTCTTGTAAACATGAAAAGAGGCAACAGGCAAGAGCTGAGCCTTAGCTGAACTACCCAGAATCCCTCTGGGTGCACCAAGGATCTTGGCTCTGTCGGCAAAACGGAGGCTCATGTACTGTGTAGCAGAGTGGAGTGGAGGAATGAGAGAGCAGATGGCTGCCTAGCTGGGGCAGGAAATGTGCAGGAAGTTGTAAGCGAGCATGGCACACAGGCAGGAATTCTAGGTAGCTCAACACTGTGATCTCGTTTCCTTTATATAGGATATAGTCTCTATTTAAATTCTTTCTGCTGTGCTTGTACTTGGCCATGGCCTCAGGCCTGTTAACCTCATTCACCCATACATACAGAAACCAGTAACTGTAACACAGTACAGCATCACCCAAGACTGTATTTTACAAACATCCAAATATCACTGCAATCGTGACTTTAGATCCATGCTGTTCTTTTTTACTTGATTCTTAGGTTGAACTACTTATTAGCAAGTGGAGTAGCGGCCCAAGCTGTATGACTTACGCCGGTGTTCCCCAAACCTGTTTTGTGCCACAGACCTGTTAAATGTCTTGTACTATTTTCACGGAGCGGTCATTAAGTTGTGGCAGATAAATACCTCTTAATAAAATTTAATTTCCAGTGTTCTGAAATATTTTCCTACCTATAAAATCTTCCTACCCGAATTAACTGTGCATGGGCACAACAAGGGTTTCCCTTCAAGTGCACCCAGTCTATAATTTTCTCCTACCAGACCAGTATAAAAAGTTAGAATCTTGTGTCATTTTGAGTTTATTGTGGTTGTTTTCACTGAGAAAATATTTCCTAATCAAATATAGTTGCATTATTGACGATGGAATCCTAGCCATTCTATTGGTCAGTTCTTTTGTTGATATGGGTATGGATCAAGTGGAAGGAATAGACAGATGGGGACAAAAGGAAACATTATTTCTCTGTGGCACCAATTCACCCACGGACCAGTACCCGGCCCCGGCCCAGCCGTTGAGGACCACTGACATATTTAATGACATAAAACATTAGTATTAGACCATTACAAAGTATCATATGATACATAATAGGCAGAATTATCAACCCAGATGAATCACAGTTACATACATTAGCTACAACAATGATTCTTCTGCCTATTTGTGGGTCTCTACCCAGTGACTGGCCATTAAAACATGTTAGAAGTTGCTAGTTGGGTGTAACCTGTTTGTTCAGCTTACTTAACGATTTATGGCAACACCAACGAGGGAGTTTTATGCTTTTATTTTAAAATGATCACACGTGACTTTTTTGTGCAATGCTCGGATTTAGTCAGACACTCACTTTAACGTTAAGTGTCTAAAACTTCCTATTTGCGCGTTGTTGTGAAGGAACTAGTCTGTCAACATACAGGAACAAATATGACAGCACAGCTCCCAACTTCCGTATTAATTGGAATAAAGGCTGACCTACTTTAGTGGCACACAGTTTTCCGGTTTCAGAAACCATTTTCGACGTCATGTTAACGTCCAGAAAAAAACCCCAAATATAATCAAAAACAGTTTGACTTTTCAAAAGTGTAACATATGTCCCGACGAAATAAACTGTGAGTCAGATTGCAAACTTGAGCTAGTTTGCTAACTTTACATAAAGTCACTAAACATCGTCAACAACTATAGACAACAACGTCAACACAGCGATGTGTCTGGAATGATGTTGTTTACCTTTGTCCGCGTCGTCCATGTTGCGTTGATCGCTGTTTTTCTGTCACTTTTGCTCTGTCCACTGTTGCAGCTTGTGTCACTCGCCTGCTGCACTCCTTCCTGTTCTCTACTTCGGGTTGCCAGGCAGCTGCGCCGTAAGGGGCGTGGCTTCCGGTGACGTCAGCGCGCAACAGTGTAAACAGTGGCGAGCACGTGGATATAGTTTGACGTTAGAGAAGCAGCTCAGCGGGGCGGTTAAAATGGGGGATTAGTTCGGGGGCGGGGGAACCAGCAAAATAGACTTTTTAGTGAATGTAGAAAATTATTACGCAAATACAGCGCTGTTTGTTAGCCGCAAACCAATACGACTTTGCCCTTATATGTCAAATTTAATTATCCATTAAATAAATTTGAATGACAAATGAAATAAAAATGTCACAGAAATATACGCAATGGCGGTTAAATGAAAAAAGCGTAATAAAATGTTTACTACAACTTCTGCAAACTATTAATAATTACTGCCAATTAAACACAAAAATATATATTAATACTAAAAAAAATTCTTGTACTTAAGATTATACATACATTTTAGATCCGAGTTACTTATATTGCAATTAACAAAAACAAAACAACAAAGTAAATAAGAAAATGTTCGCCAAATTATGGCCTGACATGTGTCATTATATCTGTGTTGAGTTTAATACATAGGTGTAGACATATATATTATTTTTGTACTGGTAAGACCTTATATTCAATAGGATGGATGTTTGTCTTTTTCCATGTGGCACATAAAATGTTATTTTAATCCGATTTTGAATTGAATGTGCATAAGTTACTATATTTGTAAGAATAACTTGTTCACATTTACCTCAGAGAATTATATAATGTAATAATATACCTTTAAAAAAATGGTTTGTTGCTTCCTTCCATTAGAACGGGACAAAACAAACTATCCCAGCTGTTAGGGTTTATAACCCACTTGAGATATGAACCATTACAGGTTGTAATCCAAACCTTCTTGTTTGACATTGAACAGACTATTATTGAATTCTATCAAGCTTGAGAACAAACACATAGACTCAGGTATTTATTTCCAGTCTTTCTGACACTTTTTTACTGACTTTAAACCAAACTAACCAAACCAGAGACCGTGGCCTCCCTGAGGAACATAGGTTCCTGAGAAAGTCAATATTTAGAGAACAGGTTTTTCAGATGAGATGTAACGTGCACACCCACACCCACAGATAGAGACATGAAAGAGTGCCACCTGCTGGACTTTGTAATAATGACAAGGAACTAAGGCAAACAGGCGAAATGATTAGACTGTAAAGAAGACGTTACAGGATACCTTACTCCAGGCTACGACGTCTCAGCCTTCCCTCTGGAGGATACCTGTTTCATATTTGCTTAGTCAACTACTTTAAACAACCCAACTTGTCGTTATTCTCCCACGTTAACGTATTGTTACTGTGCTAAATACGTTTATACTGGACGATAAATGAGGTGTAGGACTAATATATTAATATATTACATTACACCATATTGCATTATTTCATGTTGTGGCTATTTAATACTATTTACTTTTATCATACTTCATAGAGTGTTACGATGTGATATCTGACTTATAGATATATATATGTATGCATCTTTGTTACATGTAGTGTACATACATAAATGTTACATGTATGGATACATACATACATACATAACACTGTATATATACATATATACGAAATCCAGTTTTTACCAATGTAATTATTTGTTGTTCTGAGTTTATTCTATTAAAACAAAGAAATGACTAGCAGGTTAAAAGGGTGCAGCCTCCAAACACTTCTTATTTTTACCCCTGGCTGATGAACAGCACCCCCATCTTCCTTTAACACAGACCGTCCCCTCCCTCTGACTCCAACCCCCCCTTTCCCTGCTCGAGGTGCATTGTGGGGAGGAAAGTCGTTGCCATTCGACCTCTGCGGGGCCTGCGCGGACGCACTGAGAACCCTGAAATTCATCAAGCCTTTAAAACCTTTATTTATTTCCGCATAACCTACACACTCTCACCGGGAGGGCCGGAGCGGCGAAAAGACACGACGACGCCTCATCTTTTACGGGAAACATCGCTTTGCACAGACGTTATTATTATTTGTTGTTGCCGTAAAGAGAGGATACTGTCGAGAAAGTGAAGATTGTCATAGATATTACAGAAAAATGTCCGGTGAGAGAAACCGCAGGTCGTTGGCTTTCCGGGGAGGCGGATTAGCTGGGTTAACGGGCTCCAGCAGCGGCATCGGCGGGGGAAACTGTAACAGCTGGGAGGCCCCGGCCTGTCAAGATCGACATTTTAACGGCAACAGACAGGATCAAGAGGAAGACCGGGATCTCGGGGCGAAAGGACCGTCGCGGAGGAGAGTCATGGGCGCTGGGTCTGTCAGCGACAGCACGGAACCCGAAGCGGAGGAAGAAGAGGACCCGGAAGGGGGCAGCTGGGCAGCCGGGGACGGCGACAATCGCGTCGGCTCAGTGGAAGCCCAGGAGGAGGACTGTTCCAGGGAGGGGAACGGCAGGAGCTGGCCGACAGGGAACGGTCTGGGCAACGCTGACGCGCAGGAGTCCGGTAGCGGAGACACGGGATCCAGGAAATCTGGAGTAGAGATGAGACCACAGACGCTGCTTCAGAAACACTCGCTGTTCCACGCGTCGTGGTTGCAAGAATTCCCATGGCTTAAATTTTGCCAGGAGACGGGACTCATGTCCTGCTCCTGGTGTCACAACATTGCCACTAAAAACAGCGACGAGCTGGTGAAAGGCAGCCGGAACTACAAGCGGGCCTTGCTGCTGAGACATCACCTGTCCTCTGAGCACGGCAGGAATGACCCCACCAAACAGGTAACGTCCGGCGCTCCTGTCGCTCGCTTCACCCTCGTCGCTTTTAACACTGTTTGCGGTCGAGTGTCTCGATACTTATTTTGTTACGTTGTTTATCGTTTTATTTACACACCTTTAAGACAACACCGAGGGTTAAACCGGGCTGTTATGCTAACCCGAGCTAACCCTACTAGCCGGTGCTAAGTAGCTTCTTCTAAACCAAAGTAGAAAAGAAGAAGCAGTGACAAGAATGGAAAGCCCCTAAGCACAGATAATGTCGACTACGTCAGTTAATAACAAGACAAGAACACAAACCCGGTCACCTTTTAATGTGACTACCCTATATTTTCCATTATGTTTCTTCTTTTATTATTTAAAAGCTTTTCTACAGTCGCCCAAGAAGGGTTAGAATGAGGTGTCAAATGGGGTGGGCTTAGTGACAGGGTTAAAGAAAGGGATTGAGCCACTGACACTACTGTCTAGTGACTGACGTTGCTTAGGTAGTTTTAGAAATACCAGTGTATTTGTCTTTATATAAAATATTTCCATATACTCACCTGTAAAATTCAGGTTGTTCTTTTGCGGGTTGTAGGTCAAGTCATGGCAGACTATTGCAGGTGTGGGCAAATATTTTGATTTGTGGTCCACAATTGGTCCTAAATCTGGACTGTGGGTCGGACCTGTAATAGTCGTACATAAAGACTAAAACGCTAAAGCACGTTTTTGCAATGGGAATCTATAGGGAAAACAAAGGCGGAAAGATAATCTCTGTACATTACGCTCAGCGGAGTCTTGTAGCGAAAGTGACTAATTTCAAAAAGTTCTGGGGGGGTGGATTACAAAGCAGAGCAGGCCGCATCTTGCCCCCGGACCTTATTTTGCCCATTCCAGGTCTATTGTGTGGGTAAAATTATAATTAGAGTAAATATTACCAGCATCTTTGGATATATTAGCTACTAGCCACATATTGTGATTACTTATGTTTTATCTCAAACTGGAATTTTACCAATTCCTTATAACCTGATGGTGAATTGTCTTTGTCAAGGACAAAGAGACTGTTTGAATACATTGAGAAAGACATATTGTCATATCATAAAAAATAACAAGGTGTGATCTGACAAATAGCCTGTTGTAAATCTGTCGTTGGTGGAGATTATTGGCAGTTGTTGGGTAGATATAGTATATATATATATATGTATAGATAGAGTATTGCGTTCACCTGGTTCACCTTGTATGCTTCTTCTGATAGTCTCAGATCATCCGCCCAGGCATCTAAATTCTGTTAACCACCTGAAGTAACCTGCTTATTTGTTACACCTGCTTCTACAACAGTCCTACCAGATGCTACTTGGAATCGGGGGATGAATTACATATCACAAATGGCTGTTGGTTATTCCAACTGCCTAAAGAAGTCATTAACGCGTAATGAACATTAGCGGCGGCTTGGAGCACTTTATTAGATGTTCACTGTGTTACAGCAAAGCTCTTTTGTTGTGTCAGCAGCTGCTTTGATTGCTACGTCGCCAAGGGTCATAGAATGGTAAGGGCTTGACCCTAACAGCCTTTGGGGAACCGCACCCCTTCCCAACCCCCCCCTGACTCCGGCCTCCGGCCTCCTCACTCTCTTCTGCTTCTGCTCCGTGTCCCGTGTGACCTCTGGTGCATTTCTTCCTCCTCCACCTCCTCCCTCCTTTGGGGAGCTAAATTAGAGGCATTGTGCGAGAATGACCCCCCAAAATCCATACATGGTGTCACTTGCGGGGGCTGGACAAGAAGAGCAGAGTAAATCATGTTGCCTGAAGACTGACAGCTTGCTGGCCCACAGGCTATGGAAGCTTTTGAATAGGTTGAAATGGAAGAAATAGATGTCAGCAAATGGAATTGACATGGCATCACCTGATCCTGAATGCTGTATATTATTCAGGTATTGTGCTGTAGTGTCATACAGTCATGGCACACATGATGAGTATTGTCACTGTAACTGGAATATTAATGGTACAAATTGGTCAGTTGTGTAGTCTGTCAATTTGACAATTTCTTAGTGTTATTAATGTCTAATTGTTTTACTATTATTCTGTAACCATATCTTGATGTTATCATGATCCGACACCACGTTTAAGTCAAATCCTAAAAATCTCTAATTCCCCTTCGTAGTTTCTAAACATTTATTATGAGCTACTTGCCTTTCTATACGCATTTTCGTACACGTACCACATCATATCCTGACAACGGTCTGAGCTGTCAGTGGCCTCAACTGTGTGGTTTCCATTTGACTAATTTGAGAGCGAAGAGGATTGCACTACTACATTTAGTTCCTTTCTTTGTACACGCAATCACTAATCACAATGACTTAAAGTCATCTGCTAACTTGTGCACATCTCTAATTGAGAACCAGAGCCGAGCCGGTGGATTAGGGGCTTGGTGTGGGGTTTTACCCAGCAACACGAAGCTTATACAGCGTACCCGGAGGTTACCCAGGCCATTTTGATTCTGAAGTGTAGGGTGGAGGGACATGGTCCCATGTATAACTGGAATTGATTTGATTCTGTGTGGTAGAGGCTGATTGTTGTTCCGTTGCCTTACAGTAATTCCATATTCCTGAGAGGGAACGTCTGGGATTGCTTCTTTAAATCGAACTGTAATTTTCTTCATATACGTTGTGTGGCAGTTATAACGAGCAGCAGAATGCTAGACTGCATTGTAAGCACTACATTAAAGGGCAATTACAGCATTAGGAGCCAAGGTCTTGTTCTATTCACCCATTCCTGACATTAGTCAGGCCTCTGCTGCATTCGTTAAAGCTAACTCGATTAGGCCCCGGCACACCAGGGGCAGCTGTGTTAAATGTGGGTCTCCTTGGAGAAGGAGGTCGTTGTGCTCGATTTTCTCAATCTCATCCTGTGCTTAGATTGAGCTTTTCTTTTTACTTATCATATATTTATAAATAAGCTGTCATTTTAAAGCTGGAGTAAATTATGTCTTTGTATTAGACATAGATTCTAGGAATAGGCACATCCTGAGGCTCATTACAATCCATTTAATCAATAAATACAGACAGACTATTCTACTGCTAGTTTGTCATAACATATGTTACAATGCCAATACAGTTATAGTGAAGAAATGACCCAGTAGTGTGTGTTATAGGTATTAAAAAAAACCTGCAACGTAGTAGGGCTGGTGTCTTCTTCTTCTTTTCCTTTCGACTTGTCAACCATTTCCAGGTATGGAAATCTTTTTGTTGTCTTGCATCTTTGATTTGGTCAAAGTTTTTCACCTCAAAATTAACCGGGTCTGGGACAGGCACTAAAAAAGCACGGCCTTGTGCTTCCTTGTGGCTGATAGTTGGGAATTGTGTTGTATTTGTGTTAAAATCTCATTTACAATTATGATTTTGTTGTTAGAGAAGTACAGGTGACTCTGGCTACTTTACTCTTAAATCAAAACTCCTCATGGAAGTGAAAAAGGGTTCGTCCTGTTGGGGTGTAAGAGAAGCAGGTTTCAGTTTTGTTTCTCCACCAGTCTTGCTTTGCGTTTACATACTGCTGTGTATGTGCTGGGGGTTTAACCCACAGAATGTTTTACCTCCCCGACATGTCAGACCTAAGTGTTTTTTTGATAAGATAACAGACCACTTTGTTTTCCAGGAGGGACATTCAGGTACACGGGGGTTATTCAAGGCATTTTCACCCCTGTTTCAGTGAAGACAAACACCATTCTTATTGTTAAGTGCGTGTCTCCCTGTCTAGAAAGGAGATACGCCCAGCCTGGTCTGGTGTCTGCCAGATAGATGGGATGTTTATTGGGGGCCACGGGTCAAGGGAATGGGGTGTGGTGGAGCCAGAGGGGGAATTCTTCTTGTTGAATCCATCAGCGGCTCTACCCTCCCCTTTTTCCCCATCTTGTCTCTCCCTCTCTTCTATTAAGGCATTGTTGGGTGACCGGGAGACACTTGATGCAGCCCTCCCACACCTTGGGCCAAACGCACACTGCAGTATTGTTCTATGATCTACGGAAAGACGGGTTGGGTAAACGAGGAGGGAGGATTGAGGGAAGGATACAGTAGATATGGGGAGTTTGGGGAGGACCGGCGTAGATTGCCTCAGGGCTGGGCTGGCCGTGGGACTGGATTAATGCTGGATAGGGACAACTCAGGGAGGGGATGGAGGCAAATGTGTGTAAAAGGTAAACAAAAGTGGCTCCAGTGGGTCATTATGTTTCCTGGGTACAGTGGTATATCACATGATCTGTTAGAGGTGTGTCTGCATGTTTGTCGTGATCTGCCGGCCTTGGGGGCCCTGTGGTTTGTTTGGGTTTGTGGTTTGCATTTGTTTAAGGGTTCTTTTCTCCAAGATGAAGCCAACTCGGACTTCGTGGTCTGCTTACATCAAGGTTAAATCCATGATGTGCTCGGTTTAATGAATTCACCTGTAAATCACATCTCCTTCTGCAGCTAGCCACAGCCTTTGAGGCAATGGATTTAAAAGCTGCTTCTGCAGAGTTCCCCTCCCACCTCCCAACCATCTCAGGCTAAAATAATAATAATAAAAAAAAACTAGCCACGTCATTACCATGGGGAGGTTGATATGGTCCCCACATTCCCTGTTGGCTCAGGCTGGTGTTTGCCTCCAGCATCTGCTGTGCAGGGTTGGTCTGCTGGTTTTCAAACTCCCACCTCACACGTGGCACATCTGGAGAAAGGATGATGCTGCTGCTGCTGCTGCTGCTGCTGTAGCTGATGATGATGAGGCCGGTGGAGCAACTTATCCAGTACCAGGCTGTCCTAACCTGACTCCACCAAGTCTCACTCTTGCAAAGAGAGAAAAGAAGAAAGATATCTCTACCAGGCAGAGTGTTACCTCTCTGGCTGTTTGCCCTGCTATGTGTATAATGAATAAAACCTGTGGGGAGTTGAAGACCTTAGGGTTGAATGGTTAGCTATTAAATATGATCAACTCCACAAGCGTTCTTAGATAGGAAGGATCAGAATCCTGCTGTATTATTTCCCTGAACCTTTCCATCTGGTTGGAAAACTTCTTTTTAACTTCTATGATTTTTAAGCTTTGTAAAAAAAAAAAAAAAAAAGAGAGAGAAAAAAGCCTGTTAGTCACCATTTTTACAAAATAAGCTACATCAAAAATCATCCCACTCATGGTGTCGTGACTGGACTCCTGCTCTTCAACACACTCAACATGATGAGTGTTCTTCCCTGGATGCTTTGATGTGTATATCATGAAATATTTTTTCTCTGCCCCATCTTCATCTTCATCCTCTCGGCCTCACCCACATACAGCCGGGCTACTTTCTATGCTTACAAGTGGGAGCTGCAGTGTAATAAGAGAGTGAGTGCCGAGCCCTTTCACAAAGACCCACAGTGAGTGGACAATGAGCCTCAGGGAGAACACTGTCTCTTATACACATC
>JAFBJS010000633.1:102347-112877 GCA_016785265.1 Paraplagusia blochii | reverse complement strand
AATTTTTTTTAACTTTTATGATTTTTAAGCTTTGTAAAAAAAAAAAAAAAAAAAAAAAGAGAGAGAAAAAGGCCTGTTAGTCACCATTTTTACAAAATAAGCTACATCAAAAATCATCCCACTCATGGTGTCGTGACTGGACTCCTGCTCTTCAACACACTCAACATGATGAGCGTTCTTCCCTGGATGCTTTGATGTGTATATCATGAAATATTTTTTCTCTGCCCCATCTTCATCTTCATCCTCTCGGCCTCACCCACATACAGCCGGGCTACTTTCTATGCTTACAAGTGGGAGCTGCAGTGTAATAAGAGAGTGAGTGCCGAGCCCTTTCACAAAGACCCACAGTGAGTGGACAATGAGCCTCAGGGAGAACACGGGCCATTGTGAAGGCTAAAATGGGGTGACCCATCTCCTCTCTCTCTCCGGGGCTGGCTTTTCTGTGCCCCCTTTGCTCTACATTTTCTCCTCCACCCATTTTCCGAAGCCTTGAGATGTCGTTTTCTCATTTCTTTGGCTCATTGTCTTTTTTTGTTTGCCTCATCACGCTTTCCTTTAACCTACTTTTGTCTGCTTTTTCTTGTACTTCACCCTCATTTCATCTTTTAATATTTCCTGTTTTGCACTATGTATTATTTTCTTTGGCCTGACAAGCACAAGCACTTTGGCCTTCTCCATATCTCCCCCCTTTCTATCATTCATTCCATCCAATCCATCTTCATCTCCGCCTCATTCCGGCTTTCACTTTATCCTCCTCTTTTTCCCTCCAGCTGTGGAAGAGGACGATAAGCCCCCCCATCCCGGTCTACCCTGTATGCACTGGCTGCTCTGGACAAGAGCTGCTGTGTGGAGGGAGTCAGGAAGGGGAGGCAGGGTGGGCACCTCAGAGAAATGGATTTAATCTGAATTACTCCAGCTGAAACCCCAGCTGTGTATGTGTGCGTGTAGGCAGCTTGGTGTGTGCGTGTGGGGGCAAAAATGCAGAGCTGAAGCAATGTGAATTATTCTGGATTAGAACATCTGTTGTGCGATTGTAAAATGAGGCAGAGCCTCTTTGTGAGCGCTGTGTTAAAATACGGTATTATATGCTGCTACTGAGTTTACATTTTACTGGACAGAAAAGGTTGGATAATTGGTCCGATCTTTGTCGTTCTCTGTGGACATATGTGGCGTGGTGTTTATTGCTCCACTCATTTCTGGTTTGTACCAGGCTGGCTGTTTTCCCATGTTTCAGGGAGCAGAAGGAGGAGTGGGGCTGTTACAGGGTAGATCTATGCTTTTGCCAACTCCCCTCCCTTCCTACAGTCAGGTTTGAGCCCGACTCTGGACACTGGTCTGTCCTCCTCCAAACCTGATGTAGATATTTTTAATCTATGATCCAGAGTGGTGCTTATAGCAGCATAGATGTTCAAAAGAAATTGTTCCCAGATACCTTTGAGGCTTTCAAGAAATATGCCACTGACCTGAAGACAGTGATCCATAGGTGGTGCTGCAGTGCAGTGTTCCCCAACCTTTTTGGGCCACAGACCGATTAAATGTCTCTTCAGGGACTGGTTGTTAAGTTGTGGCAGATAATTAACAATTAAAGATAATAAGATTGAATTTCTAGTGTTCTGAAATATTTTCCCACCTATAAAATCTTGCTACCCGAACAAGTAAAGCTGTGTAGACACCACGCTGTGTAGAAACCGTCTCATTTATCAGAAAACTATTTTAATCCAACAAAGCTGGTTGATCAGAAAGTGAGCAGAGCAAACATAGTTCATAAACATCTGTTTCCTTGTTACAATAAACAAATCACGATACGCAATGTTGTCTCTGTAGAGCTCTGCATGAATATGCAAGTTAATTTGTAAGAAGTGAAAATTTTATCGGTGCTCTGTGCCCTAAGTAGGCAATTTCTGGTAATGAACTATGAAGCAAAGAGAAATATGGTTTTGATAAATCATAAGTCAAATTAGAATTCATATATAAAGTGGAATTGATTTCATATGAATGGACTGTAATAACGTGCCTTCAGGTTTTTGACCTTTGTCATAGAAATGTAGATGATGAGTCGATGAAGGAACTGTTGTTACAGGACTGTGTGATTTTGGTTACCTTATGGTAATGTTGTTTTGGTTTCACTCGCGAAGCCTGTCTGACTAGTCCAACCCCTAGGGCCACTTCTTTGGCAGTTGTCTGTGTAAGGGTTTTTTTCTGTGTGTTTTGTGCCTGAGTTTACAAATTTCGTAACACCGCTTGTCTTTCTTGTCTCTTTTTCTTTGAAGGAGACAATGAGGCCCTCAGAGAACGCCAGTCCCTCCACTAACTCCTCCGAAGAAGATTATCGCAACAAGCCCAATGAGAACTCCTACTGTTACCAGCTCCTGCAAGAGCTGGACAAGCAACGTAAGAATGGAATCCTCTGTGATGTCAACATAGTCGTTTCTGGCCAGGTTTTCCGTGCACATAAGAACATCCTGGTCGCAGGAAGTCGCTACTTTAAAACCCTCTACTGTCTGACCAAAAGTGAGGCCCAGGACCAAGCTACTGTCACACACCTAGATGTCGCCGCCGTGCAGGGCTTTTCTGTCATTCTCGACTTTCTCTACTCGGGGAATCTGCTGCTTACAAGCCAAAATGCCATTGAGGTGATGTCAGTTGCTAGTTACCTTCAGATGACAGAGGTCGTGCAGTCGTGTAGGGCTTTCATTAAGGATGCCTTAAATATCAGCAGCAAGCAGGAGGCTCCAGAGTCAGTAGTGGTAGATTACAACAAACGACAGACGGTAGCCAAAGAGGGACAGAGGAGGCTTGACCGGAAGCCCAGCAACTTCTGGGCCACGAGCATCCTGTCCAAGCTGTCCATTCAGGCCAGCAGCAACCAAGGAAAAGAAGCAATGGATGATACCGAAAACGGCAGGGTGAAGGAGGAGAGCAGCGACATCGAGGTGACGGTGGTCGGGAGCGAGGGCTGTGCCCTGGTCACCCCCGGATCCTCGGGTAGCTGGACCCAACACAACGATAATTCGTCCGATTCAGCAGAGACCAATGAAACGCAGGCGGCGGGCAACAAGGCGCAGGTTTTCGTCTGGAACGAGCCACCTGCAGGCGGTGCTGCAGCAGCACCTGCTGCGATGAAGCGCGAGGCACCTGACGCTGCTGCCGGTAGCGGGCGGAGGAAAAAGCAGGCGACCACAAGGCGGTTTGTCTACAACTTCCCACCAGAGCCTGAGGAGGGATTCGATGAGGGGATGTTCGTTCAACCTTCGGCTTCCTACCCCAGAGAGGACTTTTCCTCCCTCTCTGAAAATGCCGGTAAGTGACACATTCACACTGAAAACAGGTTTTGTTTTATTAAAATTTGAGACTGTTTGTTGATGCCAACGAAGCTAAGAATTAAAAGAAGATGTTTTCAAACGGCTTTAACATCAAATTTAAGTTTCTAAAAGTCCAAACCAAGTCATTCATCAGTGCCAATAGTCCCTTGAGCTAGGCATGTGAGTGGCCTATAGTGCAGGAGACTTTACAATGTGATCCTGGTCAAAGTGCAGCACAATTAAAAGGTGCGGTGCAATGCAACTCTGAATGTGATACTGGCTAACTGGCATTATAAACAAAGGTTAAAATGGTTAATATTTAAAACAATATCATTTTGACTGCATGTTTGAGAATTTTGGCAAAATAGAAATTCTCCCAAAAAATGCAGTTCCACCACTGGCCAGTGGCGGTGACTGGCTCTGATAACTTTGTCTCCCTAAGACATGCATTAAAAATCCACAGTCTTTCTCATGAAATATTCAGACAGTACATTCTTCAAATAGATCATATTACTGCTCTTCTAAAAGAAAGTGTATCACCCTTTTGGTTGCTCCGAAATATATCCCAGAAGAAACATTGACTTGAGTGGACTGTTCTTCCTGGGCGAAGGCACTCATTGAGTGAATAATCTGTCATCACAACTAATTGCAGTTGAGCAGTGAAATGGCAAACTGTGGCCGCCTGCAGTCGAAAACAGCAGAGCGATCAATCAAACTATTGATCAGAGCAGCAAACGTATCTGTTTCATGCTTTTAATCATCATCCTGCTGCTGCACCTACAGGGTGAAAATATGCTCAACAAGCTGTTAAACAGGAAGTCGCGCCACTCTGAGCCGTGAGCCCTGCAGATCAGGTTGGGGTGTTGGGGGGTCGTACCAGGAGGTAACACCTACATCAGTGGTGTCAAGTCATTTTTAACTAAATAATTTCCTTAAAGGGACAGTTGTATTTGGAAGACTGTAGATGTAACTACTCCAATACATATTAATACATGTTACGGCAGTTAATTAGCATTTATTAACATAACAAATATTGGTTATTGCTGTATAATCACACCTTTTTTTTATTTATTAGGTTAAGAAACTTTGCTGATTTACATTATAAATGTTTTGTAAGATCCTGCAGGCCATACAAAATGACTTAGCGAGCCACATTTTGCCCCCGGGCCTTGAGTTTGACACCTGTGACCCTCAAATATAAGTCATGAAATAACCAGTGTTTTTATCTATTCTGATATGCTGAGAATTTTCTCGAAGTAGTAATTTGTGGCAGTTGTGGACAAATATTTTTGACTATCAATCCAAAGTTGGTGTGAAAGCCAGGTCAGATAGATTGGGCCTTTGTGTGAACTGAGATAAATGACCTTAAAAGTCTGGAAAATAGGCTTGAAATTTGTAAATGTTTCTGTCCTGAAGCCTTAGATCACACAGATCTACTGTAGACCATGGCCTGCTTTTAGTAACCAGTTTATTTAACATATGAACAACACAGACAGGAAGGTTTGGAGAAAAAGAAGCTAGAGAAGACAGATTTAGATGGACATGTTCAGAGGAGGGACAGTGGAGACACATTGGTAGAAGAATGATCCTAGAGATGGAGCTACCAGGTAGGAGACAAAGAGGAGATTGATGGAGGACATGGAGGTAGTTGGAGATAGAGTAGAAGATACAGAGGACGGGGGAGCTGGAAATTGTCCACTCACTATGGCAACCACTGAAAAATGGACAAGCTGAAAGGGAAAGAAAAAAGATAAATGACTTTTTTTTTAATAATTAATCTTGATTAGAAAGTAATAACCACAAACAGACAGCAGCCTGTGGTTAGACTTTATTAACTGTATTTGTTCCATTAATGGTCATAAACAACTATTATACATAAATAGACAGCAGTTCTGGCTGGTCTCACTCTCTCTCTCCCTCCCACTACATATTTCTTTCTCTTTAATGATTCCATCTGTGGCATTCAATTATCTGATGTACAATGAATGTGGAAATACTGGTGGTTATCACTGCTTGACCTTCTCTCCTTCTTACCTGGTGGAGCCCTAACCCTCTATCTTCCATATTTTGACGTCGTCTATTTACACTCAGAATCCTTTCCCTTTGAATTCTTTAATCCACCGCCTCTCCATCCATGCCCTCCACATGCAGCGCAGCGCTCCCTCCTAATCTCTGGCCCTCTCCTTTTCCCCCTGCTGCAGCCCGCTCCTTCTGTCGGCCGCATTAAGCGCAGCACTTTGAGCAACCATAATGATATCACGTATCAAGCAGAGTGGTATGGACGAGGATGGAGGCGAAGTGTGAGGCTGAGCGCACACAAACTTTATTTGTGTGTGAGAAAGAGTGAGGTGGGAGGGAGGGAGAGAAGTCCTCCCTAATGCAGGCTAATGAAGAATGCGGGGGGAAACATTTTCTTCTCCCAGGCCTCCCCCTAAATGCACTCCAATGCTCTTAGTGCGTCCAACTCCTCCTAGTGTTCTTTTTAATGTGTTCACAAAGTGATATTGAGTGTTGGAGCAGCATCGACAGATACTGACTGGAAGACCTAGGGTGTCTTCACGTCCAACCATCGCTGAGTTCTTGTCTTCAGTGCCACTAAAACCCATATTTACTCATAAATACATAATCTGGTGAGATTTCCTGACCAGAAAACAGAAGTCAAACAACCCATTACTGCCTCAGTGAACCTAGACATGTGAAGGATGTTTCCTGACATGTGGTGTGTCCAGAGAGTCCAAAATGTGCAACAAATTATCCCTGATCCTCTTTGATGTTCCCCAGGCCTAAGATCTTCCACCCATTTCTTTTATAAGATACAGGGAAACTATTTAGGAGACACATTTTAAAGTTTTTCTGTGTAACATCACTCTGTAGACAAACCCTTCTGTGCAGTTGCATTGGAAAGATGAATGTTATCTTTCTTTTTCACAGCTTTTCTGCCTTTATTTAGAAAAGACCCACGAGTCCACGTCAAGACTGAACCAACAGTCAAACAGACAAAATATCTCAAAAGGATTTGCACCATTTACTGCTGCTGCTGCTGCTGCTGCTGCTGCTGCAAATAGTGCAACACGTCGTAACAATGTTTGGACTGATCTTCATCCAAGATGAAAACACAGTGGCAGCATAAAAGATATTTAAATGTTCATAAACTAAGCCTTAACCTTGGAGGATTATTAGTCCATCCCATCAACCACCTGTTAACACACCTTACCTTCAGTACAGTCACTGAGAAGACAGAGTCAGAGTTAAACCTACTACTACATCCAAACCTTTGTTTGTTGTGTTGTTTTTCCCGTCAACACTGCTTTGCCTCAATACACACTTTTTCTTATAGGATCTAGACCAGTGGTCTTAAACTCGTGGCCCATGGGCCAGTTCAGCCCCGGAATGATATTTTGCGGCCCCCACCTTGATGTGAAAGTTGCATTTATAATAATATTTTATAGATTTTTCTCCACATTTTATGGTAAATCCTATTGTTCTCAAAACCCTGGTTCAGTGTTGTACGTATTACACAGAATTAATCTTCCATCTTTTCTTTTGTATTAAACACTAAAAGCTGATGTGACCCTTTGGTGAGGTCATAGTGGGGGTGGTGGGACTCAACCTATTTGATTTTGAGACCCCTGATTTAGACATTACAGCAACTTCTATGACCTCGACACTGTTGCACTGTGAAGATGTACTAGGCATCGTGGGTAGAAACTAACGAAAACAGCCACCCCATTATCAACCAGTTGACAACCAATGGGGGTTTAGCGTTGGGGAGTTCTTTGAATTTATCAAAAGAACAAAGCCGACCGACAATCTGCTGACTTTGTTGACCCAGCGTGTGCCACAATGGCCTGCTCTTAGTCGTCTATGAAAAGGTTGGGTGAAGGTCAAGGAGTTAAAGTCCCTTAAACAGCATGAAATTTGCATTGCATCGTACCATCAGTGCCTCCTGCCTCCCCAGACTATGACACAAAGGTGGATCCAGCCCTGTTGTAGCTCGGCCCGTGTGAGCCTTCATGCTTCCAGTTATGTGCAGCATTTCACAAAGTTCAGCAACATTTCTGATAAGAGGATTCGTGCTTGTTGAAATGAAAGTCTCTGACTCTCTGTGCTTTTAAAAGCCTGAACCTTCAGCCAACATTCACCCATGGCCTATAAATTCTTGAGTCTTTTCCAAACAACCCTGCAGGATTGTTTAAGGGGTGGGAGCTGCACACAGTCAGAGCAGGTGAAATGCATTTGCATGCACACTGGTCTGGAACTAAAAAAAAAAAAACAAGAAAGAAAACCCAAACACCCCACACCCACCAGCAGCGCCTGTGAGGTGCAAAGCCGCCAGGGGCCGTTCCCCTCCTTCTCTAATCCACCCTAATGCACCAGGGCTGTCCTCACTACTCCAAATATTGACCCAGGGAGAATAGTCAGACTCACACTCACAGGGGCGGGTCTCTAATGGATCCTGAGCGCGGATGCTAAAGGAACCAGGTGCAAACAAACACAGGTGCTCGCACACTAGCGCTCACAAAAGGTAAGTCGAGCTGCGGCGAGGAGCCGACTCGCTGCTGTTCTCTGACCAAGCCCCTCCTCCACCTCTGGAGGAGGGGTCTGTTGCTGTGGCCTGGGGATGGGACTGCTTTACATAACGTAGGGATGTGTTTTATGTACGCTGTTAACCGAAACTGCTATTGTTCCTTGGGGAAGGTGGTTAGTTTTGTACACACAAGGCATTGTGAGGTCTGCAACCCCCCTTACAGATGATAAACCACCTCTCATCTCTCCCTCTCCCTCCCCCCCTCCCCCCAGAGTTGGCCAACCAGATCCAGTACAGCATCATTCGAGACCTACAGCAAGGGGAGTCCTGGGAGAACGGTAAGACCCTGAACTCTCACTGTAAGAAGGTGATGAAATTCAACTAGAGCCTTCTAGAAGGCTAAATAAAAAGATTATTTTTAGCCTACCTTATTTTAGTGTATACTACATTAGTTTGTCACAATTCTTTGTGAATCCCTTGTGTATAAGAGACAGGCACTAGGCCGTGCCTCAAGAGCAATAAACCTCTCCGGCATCTTAATCTCTGACCAAGCCCCTCCTCCACCTCTGGAGGAGGGGTCTGTTGCTGTGGCCTGGGGATGGGACTGCTTTACATAACGTAGGGATGTGTTTTATGTACGCTGTTAACCGAAACTGCTATTGTTCCTTGGGGAAGGTGGTTAGTTTTGTACACACAAGGCATTGTGAGGTCTGCAACCCCCCTTACAGATGATAAACCACCTCTCATCTCTCCCTCTCCCTCCCCCCCTCCCCCCAGAGTTGGCCAACCAGATCCAGTACAGCATCATTCGAGACCTACAGCAAGGGGAGTCCTGGGAGAACGGTAAGACCCTGAACTCTCACTCTAAGAACCGTAGAAGAAACTACGTTGCTGCACCGTGGTCATCAGTCAGCTGATCAGTCTGTCTGGCACGATCGTGTTGAACTGTGGCGACACTCGTGACTAAAATCTCTGGCTTCTCTGAAGAACTAGTTCTGATTAAAATGACAATGGACAGGATTTTTTGCTGTAAGCTTAAAGTATCTCCTGTTTAATGAAACAACTAAGATTGTGCACTTGAAAGGAAAACACATACTTTACCCCTTTATCTTTTTCCTGAAAACAAACTATTGGGTTTTTGGTCCATTGACTACATTTCATTTTGTTCTCAAGTATCTGTTGATGTTTCCAAACACCTTCAATTCACACCTCCTTAATTCTTGTCCAGAATGAAACCAAAAAAGCAGCAAAAGATTCAACCTCATCGTTGTTTAGTTAAAGTTAAAAGAAAAGCGAGTTGTTCAGTAATTAGTGAGCGTTCAGGTTTCTGCTGATGATTTCCTACAGCGTGACGTGACTTTTGGATTCATTCAGTCATTGATTGATTCATTGATTCATTCATTCATTGTGTCAGGACACAAGTCCTTTCACGTGGATGAGAATTATCTTTTTTATTCAGAAGCATCTGAGGTTTGTTTCCATTCCAAACTAAAACAGCGCCACACATTTAGCCTTAGCTGTCACACTCCCTGAAGGTGCTCACACACACACACACACACACACACACACACACACACACACACACACACACATTCTTGTCTTTCTCACAAACATATGCAGAGTGAATACACAGGTGACCTGCTTCTTATCATCCCCTCTTCCCCCCTAACAACCTACCCTGACAACGCCTTTGTTGTGTTCCTCCCCAGCTTAAACAAAAGCACCGTCACCCCAGTCTCTCTCTCCCCCTCCTGCCTCCCTCCTGCCTCCCTCCCTCTCCTCAGTAAAGACTCCCAGCTCCATTTGGAGCCTCTTCAAAATCAATAGGTTGCTTATTTATTTTTCGTCCAATTCTCCAGTATCAATACCCCAGGAGGGACAATGAAGGAAGCGTTTGTGCAGAGATGTTTTCATCTGTTCCTTCTACAAACTGACATTAAACACACTTTAATGGGACAGCTTCTCAATAAATACAAAAAAAAACTATAAATTATTGTTCAGTATTGGACCCTGTTAAGAAACAACCTCAGGAATAAGATGTTTTCTTGGCCAATGATCCCCAACCACTGGGTCGAGGACTGGTCCCCATCTGTCTATTCCTTCCACTTGATCCATACCCATATTGATACAAGATTCTGACTTTTTATACCAGTCTGGTAGCAGAAAATTATAGGCTGTGCACCTGAGAAATCCTTGTTGTGTCCATGCACAGTTAATTTGGGTATGAAGATTTTATAGGAAGGAAAATATTTCATAACATCTGAAATTAAATCTAATTGAGGGTTATTTATCTGCCACAACTTAACGACCGGTCCATGAAAATAGTACCAGACCATTCAACCGGCTCGTTGTGCGAAAAAGGTTGGAAACACTGTTCTAGATGATTCTAAAAGCAGAGAAATCAAAATAGACTTAATGTTGAAACAGATGAAGTCATTGGATGACTGCGTAGATCTGTCTTTGAAACCCAAAGAAAACATTTCTCAGAAGGTTGCAAAGGAGTTGGGAGTTTTCCTCCACCACTGATGGATGAGCAATAATAATAAAAGACAGAAGGACAGTGAAACTGATATCACATGGTGAAGAGACAAGCAGAGGCCTGCAGTTGAAAGTGAAGCCTCGTCCACTTGTGTCTCAGTGATTCAGGCTGAATAATCACTGAACTCCAGTCAAGACACGTAAAGAGGAGATAATCTGGAC
>JAFBJS010000633.1:60958-94253 GCA_016785265.1 Paraplagusia blochii | reverse complement strand
TTCTATTGGTCAGTTCTTTTGTTGATATGGGTATGGATCAAGTGGAAGGAATAGACAGATGGGGACAAAAGGAGACATTATTTCTCTGAGGACCAACACCAATTCACCCGCGGACCGGTACCGGTCTCCATTCTGAAACAATAATGTAGGCTAACAAAAGTTAGCATTTGGATTTTAAACATTTTTGCTCGTGTTTCCAGTGTTTTATTCATCTTTTAACGTAAACTCTGTCAAACAGTGGCGGATTATTTTTGACACGTTTTCACAATGCAGTTATCAACGTACGAGTCAATTTGTTAAATCTGTTAAAAACTTTTAAACATTCGTGCTGCCATTTAGCTTCGGCGCCGTTGTTTTTTAAAAATGTAACCATGAATTATCGCGAGAATTGGAGTACGTTCGTTAACGTCCGTACTTCCTGTCAGGTAACGGAAAGATACCGTTTCAAACGGACTGATTTATAATCTTTTCTCACGCCATTTTGAAGGAAACTATAAAAACGAATATTTCCAAACACGTTGGAAAAGACTGAAGTCAACGTTAAAGTTTAGTTTGTTGGAGCCGAGGGAGAAGTGAAGCAGAAATGGCACCGTGTACCTGGTTAGTGTGTCACAAAATGCTCAACTAAATGAAAAATAGCCAATAAGCTAAATAAATTATTAATTTAAATTATTTATTTTGATAAATGGCTATACAATAGGATAGGAATTAATATTATTTACATTAGAAGTATTGTTTTTGAAACTAACTAGCTTCAAATGCCAACATTTATAAGTATATATGTATTTTAGTACTGCAACGTAATAAAAATACCTAAGAAACATTTTCTTTTATTTGATAAATAGATTGAGATAAGTATGGAAATTGATTCAATTTACATTAAAATGTTGTATTTGAAACTAACTAGCCTCAAATGACAACATACATAAGTATATATGTATTTTATCATTGTATTGTCATATATATATACATATATACATACATATGCTGTATATATGCTGATGATTTTCTCATCATCATAGTGTGGAAATGGAATGGCAGTTAAACACACACACACACACGCCCTACTATTTATTCTTCATCCCTATCACTTCCTGTGAACAGGTTTTATTTCTGCTCAGCTCTGTTTGTTTGTTTACGTGCATCTGTGTGTGTGTGTGTGTGTGTGTTAGCATGTGTGTGTGAGAATGTGCACACATACCACATCATCTCAGCGTGTGTCTCAGCACAGCCTTGGTGTCAAGAAGTGACACTGAGGATGTGGATAACACACACACACACACACACACACACACACATATTTGTCTGTGTGTGTGTGTGTGTGTGTCTGTAGGAAGGTGCTGGTTCCCACAGCTCAGATCTAATTCAGCTGTAACTCAATCTCCGTGTGAGTGCCGCTCCTCCACCGCTCAGCTCTCCCTCTGGAGGACGCAGAGTAGGAGTTTATATACGTGTGTGTGTGTGTGTGTGTGTGTGTGTGTGTAAGTGTGTGGTGGGGAGTCATTTCCCCTCCTGGACCCCTAAGGATCAGTTTACTGTGTCAACGCCAGGAGCTTGACGACAGCAGCCGTATTCACACACACATCGTCCAAGACATCACGTGTCGACCACTCAGGTGTTGACTTAACAGGGGAACCTCCAGATATGAGTTCTATCTGTTCTGCAGCAGCACCTGTGTCTCAATAGAGTTGTACCCCTTAAAAATAACTAAACGTCAATGAATCAAATTCAGTTCCTTAATCTAAACCTCGAAAACATGCATTAAAACAAAAATATGGATAATGTTCACAGGTATATTTGTCCAATGTTTAGGCGAAAGGAAATGCAGTGAAATAAAAACTCTTGCCTGAAAAAAAGCCAAAATGAAAGATACCTGAGACCAATAAATGACACAGTTAAAGATATTATTTTTGTCAATTCTAAGTAATATTGCATGTGAGCTCTGTGACGATGATGTGTTTCATATCTGAAATAATAAACCAAGGCACTGCAATAAAATGAAATGTATCAAAAAAATCACAAAAAGAGAATTATTTCTTTCTTTCTTACTTGCAGGATCTCATCTCAGAACAGTGGTTCTCAACTAGTGGGTCCCGACCCAAAAGTGGGTCATGGACCCGTTCTGAATGGGTCGCAAAGATCAGCAAAATGATGTGAATCTGTTGCTGGGCATGTGCTTTATTTTAGAAAATCTTTTATTTTGAAAGGCAACAGGTAAATTAGAAGTGTTGAGAAAGTGTCATGTCATGTGTTTTTTTTTTTTAGGTCTGACAGTGGAGACAGAGACGTGAGAGACCAGGAGAGTGGAGCAGAAAGTGGAGGATGGAGGGGAAGAGGCTACTGAGAGAAGACAAATCCCAGCAGATGTGGGTGAGTGTGTGAGAGTGTGTCTGTGTTTGTGGATGGGACAGAAAACATCACGGGTGATCAGTCCAACAAGTGTGTGTGTGTGTGTGTGTGTGTGTGTCCATTGTTTCCCAGTGTGTCAGTACAAGGGTCCACTGAGTTTCCATGTTCAGGTGTTTGTTCAGTCTCACTCAGCTGTGATGGGATCGTTCTGTTCACTGTGGACCAGGTTGACAGCAGGTGTAAGGTCAGGAAGGAGAGTGAGTGTGTGTTCAGTGGTCATGGGGACCAAAGGTCTTGTGGTCAAGATAAAGGTGACCACAGTACTGTGTACAGCCAATGAGACATTTTGTTTTTGTTTTCACTTCGACTGACTTCAATCAAAACTCTTAAGCAGGAGTTCCAGGGATTCTAACGCTGTTTACAGCTCCCCCTGTAGAAAATAGTGAAGGACAGTGGTCCCCAACCACTGGGCCGGGGACTGGTGTCAGTCTGTGAGTGTATTGGTGCAGGGCTGCTGAGAAATAATGTTTCCTTTTGTCTCCATCTGTCTATTCCTTCCACTTGATCCATACCCATATCAACAAAAGAACTGACCAATAGAATGGCTAGGATTCCATCATCAATAATGCAACTATATTTGATTAGGAAATATTTTCTCAGTCAAGACAACAACAATAAACTCATTCATTGATACGATAAGAATCTAACTTTTTATACTGGTCTGGTAGGAGAAAATTATAGGCTGTGTGGACTTGAGAAATCCTTGTTGTGTCCATGCACAGGTAATTCGGGTAGGAAGATTTTATAGGATGGTGACACTGGTGTAGGGTACGTCTACCAGACGAGGGCAGCGGTCAAACCATCAGCTGATCTGTCTGATTTCTATGGCTACAAACTAGATTTACATTTTGGATGTTGGTGAGAAACTGTGGTTCTCAATCTATGGTCCACGTGCCTCTGGAGGTATTGATCATCCTCTCGTGGTTTAGCTGAGGTCACTTGTGGACACAAATTAGTGTTGTCCAACTCATTACCAGCAGAGGGCCACATCAGCAATGGGACGGTGGTAACTGAAATACTTTATGGAACAAAATGATCTGCTGTGCAACATTTAACCCAAAGTCCTTGGGTTTGACATATGTGATATAAATAGACCTTCTAGAATAACATCTGAACCTCCTGCTGAGTGTGAGAAGGACGGATCTCAGGGACTTGGTGACCATACTACTGCACTGTGGCTAAAGGTTTTCACTATTGTTCATCAGGCCCACACACTCTCTTTCCAACATTACATAACACACACTGCGACAATAGGAGCGGGTCAATCAAGCAGACATCCAGACATCTTGGCTCTTGTGATTGTTAAGAACTTACAGTAAAGGTGTGTTCCGCTTCCCCTTTTCCTGGTCATGTTCCCGGGTCACAGCCTGGAAGTGGCAGTAGGAATAAAGATGGTTTCCAGCTCAGGAACAGTCAGAGATAAACCAATCTCTAGGTCTTACTGTCAGGTGATGTGCACGCCCTTCATACAGCAGGACAATGAAAGAAGACACGGTCTGTCCTTGTACACTGAGCTGTTGTCACGCTCTTTGCAGTTTCTGTCCTCTGTCCTTTGGAGGGACGGTTGGCTCCTTCCATTGGACTCACCACCAGCAGGAAGGTTCATGATGGTTTGGTATGATGTGGTTGTGGAGACACTTGTCCACCTAAGATAGTACCAGATGAACAGACAAAGTTTTGAGATTAATCAGGACTTTAGTAGCAGTGGTGCCCTCTTGTGGTCATAGATAAAATGCACTGAATTAATTCTGAACTACTTAAAAAAGGCTACTTTATTGTCATGAAAACAGTTGTAGTTTAATGTCAGGGCTCAGAAATAAGATATGAGTTTGTGGTCAGGTTTTAGTGAAAACAAGTTTCACTGAATTAAATGGAAGCCAATGGAGTGTCCCCACAAGGATACCACCAGACACTTGTGTTTCTGCCTCTGTGCGTGTGTGTGAGTCGTTGGCCTCAGTGTTCCCTCGGTCACCAAGTCCAATGTCCAGGCCAGTGTTATCCTGCCTGGCACTGCTTCCTGATGCAGTCATTCACTATAGAGTGGCACTGACTCCATACAGAGTCGATTATTGAACAGAACAATCGAAGGCATTAAAAAGGCCGGCAGCAGGCACGCACAGGGCTGACACGCACACAGACACGCATCTACGCACACACTCACACAACATGAGGGCCATGTGTAAACAATACTGTGTTAAATCTCTGCTCCAGCTTTTTATTCTTCTCCTCCTTTAAGTAAATCCAGAAAGTTCCAGCCTGAAGTGCTGATAGAAACATCATGTTTACTGAGACACAAACTCCACCACAACAAATGAACGAGAGGGGGGGGGCAGAAATGACTTAACGGAGAGATTGGACGACAACAAAGAGCAGCAGAAATGATGACAACCATCACAACACGGAAAGGATTACAGAGAGACACGATGGGAGCCCAGACTGGTTGACTAAGTCGTGTTTGTTTGTCTCAAAGAGATGATTCGTCATTAGTTCCTCCACAAATGTCAGTTTTTATGACTCTTTCAGTGTGAGAAGACACTGAGTAAAAAAAATCAATCTCATCTATTCCGTTTGCAGACTTTGAACTTTAAAATACTTATAAAAGTTTGCATTAAATTTGACTGACTCTATGGATCTTGTGGATATCGACAGGAGTGGCAGAAAAGTACATGGAAGCACCACATTGTGTGCAGTGGTATTGACTGATGGGTTGTAGCAAAGGCTTTGATTTTGAGGTTGACCCGACGGTGAACTGCAGCGAAACAGGTTGTATTTTTGGCAGTGGAAACCAGATTTACGACATTCATGAATGACCCAGACAAAACACCTGCAGTATGAAAGACTTGAACGTGGGCAGGTGGAGCTACGTCACCTCCACAAAGGACGCAACGTTTGTTAGAATAACAGCGGATAAGTCCTCAGAGTTGAGCGTAATCCGTGTTGACTCACGTAGATCCAGCAGCGTCTGTGAATCGGAGCGGGTTCAGGTGGAACCACCGTGTGTTAAGTTTGACCACAGTGACAGTGGGAGGATTTATGGAGCCATGTGTTCGTCACCGTCTCCTGTTTCCTTCTTCACTTTCCTTTTTCCTCTGGAAGCAGCAGAGAATGAGACAAACCAGGGTTTTGTAAAGGTTTCACTGAGTGACACGTCTGGTTTCTCCCCTGAGGCCTGTGGCTGTTTCCTAGTGCCGACACACACACACACACACACACACACACACACACAGAGTAAACACTTGCACACCTATAAATTTGCATGTCCAAATATAATCTGATAGCAGCCCAGTGGCTTAGGCACACACGCTCTTTCACACACACGTGTACAGATGCGTGCTGTGCAGCTCCTGTTTTCCCACCAGCTCCAGCTTGTGGGAAAATCCTTGCTGGTCAGTAATTGATTCCGCCCTGCCAGCTCCATTAGTTTACAACACACACACACACACGTGGTGAGATAAAGGCGACCCGGCCAGGACTGGATCTCCATCTACATGTCATGCCTCCTACTCCTTTCCAAGCTTCATATTTGTCCTCAGCCTTGGTTGACTTCCCTCAGATCTCCGTCTCTTTTTCTGGATCAAAGGTCCTGTTTGACTTGGTATTTTAATACGATGTTTTGACCATGACGTACATTAGTGCAGTGGAGCCAAACCTCCGGGACACGGACCTGCACTGGTCCACGGGTCACTTTGTACCGCTTTCCACAGCTACCTGAAATATTCTGAATGATGTTGTATTGTGAAGAAATGGCCCGATTTTCTCCACCCCATCTGTCTGTGACTCCGCCTTTATACATGTCAACATGCCATGCTACCTTTTTAGAGGCTCTGTGTCGGTCTGTTGGGGAACACTGACCTAGTGTTTAAAGAAGCGGACTTGGGTCCACAAGGCTTAAGGTCCGAGTCCACCAACTGCCACTGAGGTGAGGTCCTGACCCATATAGGTTCCAGTGGACTCACCAGCCACAGAAAGGCACAAACTATGTTGCAATGTGATTGTGACCCGGCAACAGAGAAGCAGAAAAATAAATGAATCAATGTATTTATATGTGACACCTTAAAGGCCTGTGGATGAATCAAAGTTAGTAGGATTCTATGTTCATTTGAGAGCATAGAATTCTTTTTATTTTCTTCTTCCTCTCTTTCTGTCTCTCTGTCTCCCTGTCTCCCTGTCTCTCTCTCTCCTTTGTGTTTAATCTCTTTTCCACAACGTTTCCTCTGAATTGAAGTGACAGTGTTTGTTGGTTTTCTGCCACCTGCTGTACTCGCACACATACTCTCTGACCTCTGCACTCTCTCCCAATACACACACACACACACACACACACACACTGCCACGGTCAGCGCCACACTCACTCCCACAGTGACAAACAGCTACACAAACACACAGCTTTACAATCGCCACTTTTCCCTTATCGCCGCGGCCACGACCGCTCCCTCTGATTATCACACGGCCCCGGGCCAGGCAGCACCAAGTCTGGCCTCCATTCAGCCCTTCCTATCCCTGATGAACAGCCATTTGCTGTTCGGCTCGCCCTTATCAATTACCATCATCGGCGGTATTACCAAGACTCCTCAACATCAAAGGCCTCATCAAAGGAGTCTTGTCAGGGAGAACTTTCACATGAGATAAAGGTTTTATTTTGATGTTTTCAGAGGAACAACACAAATATCTGTTTTCGTTTTTCTATGCACTTTCATTCCAAAATTAGTTGTCTGCTGCTGGAGACATGTGACCTGCCCCGGTGGAGTAACCAGGCTGCTGACTAGAGGAGGGACAGATAAAGAAAGATTTAGATTTTTATGAGCACAATGAACAGCAGAGGTTCATAAATGTCCTGTTGAAGCAGCAGCATGTTACGAGATGTGGGATTCGACGAAACCAGTTGGTCTTAAAAGAAATTCTTCTTCTTGAGATTGGCTTGAAAAAACATCCAGTAAAAACAAGTCAGGTCACCCTTAGCTATTTGGAGAGAGCTTTTTGTTGAGCTTTTTTTTGTGAGGTCTGTCTGTGTCGTTGTCATTAGTCTGACTCAGTGTCACCTGGTGCCCTTAGCACATACACCCCTCCCCCTCACTCATCAGAATTAAATCTTGAACATTGAAGAAAAGTCTCCCAGTGCTGTGTTTGGGTCCAACCATGTCTTTGAAGACACTGAATCGTGACAACTTAGTGCTAAATTGTAAACATTTTTGATGAAAAATGTTGGGCCAAGGAAGAGATTGATGGATGCAGTGAGGGAGGACATGGAGGTAGTTGGGAGTCAGAGTAGAAGGTACAGAGGACAGGGGGAGATGGACAATGTTGACTCGCTGTGGCAACCACTGAAAAAAGGGACAAATAGGAAGGAGAAGAAGAAGAAAACAGTTTTGTCATAATTCTAATACATTCAGGGATTCGTGCCACTGCTGTGGCTGCCTGTCTATTGTTCTGTCTGCCTGTCTATTGTTCTGTCTGCCTGTCTATTGTTCCTATCTACCTCACCCACCCACCCATCAACCAAACCATGTTTCCATCTGAGGTCAAACCCAGTGTTGTTGTCAGTTTATCTCAGTTTTTGTCCCTCTGATTCACTGGTCAAAATGACACACTCACATGTGTGTGTTTCCCTGTGTCTGACAGGGTGCGTGCGATGTCTTCAGAAGGAGAGGGTAACTACGTCAGTTGAACTGCCGTTCTGGCCGACACACTCACACACTCACCCATACGCCCCGGCCTGTGCTCTCCATTTGTCAGTGGTGAAATATTAATCAGAGTCAGCTGTCAACCTGAGAAGGAGAGGATGCAGGACACACACTCCTGGGGCCCTCTCGCCTGGGCATCTGTGTCTGTGCTGCTCCAGCTGTCTGTGGGATTACAGAGACTCAGGGATGATCCTGGAGGTCAGCGCGTTCACTCACCCGTCCTAACTAACCTAATGAGAGCGAACGCAGATCCATCTCCACACTGAGGCAGAACGCTGCTCTGTCTCCATAAAAAAAACATTTCTTTTTTTTTCCCAATTCTCCAAAGAACAAGTCCATGTTTTCTCTCACTGCGATGAATCACGGACAGAAAGCACTGACACAAATGCAACCAGTCAATACTGATTAGTTTTTCAAACAAATCACAGGATTTGCTTGTTTCTGCCTTTCGACCACAAATCACACACTGCCGTCGCACAAAAGCATACCACAGAGTTTTAAAGTCAGACATACGTTCTCCTTCGCCTCAGTTCTGCTGGAACCCTAGAGTTGACATCTGGTGATAATTGTCAGAGTGGTTTGATTGATCATGATGCAGTTGAAAGGCCAGTCATGTTGGTGTGATCAGGAGAAGAGAGGAGAGGAGAGGAGAGGAGAGGAGAGGAGAGGAGAGGAGAGGAGTGCAGTCCTGGATGTAAAGTGTGGAGGGTATGGAGTTCATGTTGGGGATACGTGTGTGAGTCTACGTCAGCCTGTACAGTGTTGGCTCCACTGGGTAAACATGTGCAGGCGTCAACTTCACTTTCCTTCACTTTTCTTCTCCATCATCAACTCTTTGACAGCCAACTTGACTTTGGATTAAGATCCGAGTCAAACCCAGGGCTGGGGGCCAAATTCAGGTCACAAACATGTTATATGTGGTCCACACGTTCATATCAAATTTGTATGACATTATAGAGTTATATGATGTATATATATATCTATATATTTGACTGTCTGTTTGTCTGTCTGTCTGTCTGTCTGTCTGTCTGTCTGTCTGTCTGTCTGTCTGTCCGTCCGTCCGTCCAGTGTGAAACGTTAAGCTTTGGTTGTTCCATAATTATTTACACAAAACTAAACTTTAAACTTTCCTCCCATGAAATAAGTTGTTCTTGTTACGTATTAAGTTTGACCCCAAATTTAGTTTAGAATTACTGTCAAGGGCCCATTGGTTGGTTGGTCTGCATGAAGATCCCTGGTTCCCTGCCTGGTCTTTCTGTAAGGAGTTTGCACTTTTGACCTGGACATGTTTTTCCTCCAGATACTGTTAAGTTTCTGCAGTCCATCAGTAGCTGCACGGTTCAGTCCGAGTGGAACTTGATTTTTAATCTTATCTTTTATATATAAATACATCTCAGATACATCAACAATTTTCCATGGTGGACTGTTGTTCCGGGCCACTTGAGGAGCCGACCGTGAAGGGCTGCTGAGGGCACACTGTGCTGCTGCACATGCTGGCTGTCACAGTGTGAGTGTGACATGGGAACAACCAGGGCTGTTTTAAATCACAGCCCAACCACTGGTCTGCCCAGCCAGGGGGTTCCTGGATACTTAGCATTCCTTCAGTGACTCGTTCTGTGAGAACCAAAGTCGTGGCCTTAAATATTCTCAGCTCTTAATGAAAGGACGGAACGCACTGATCCGATGTGTGCGTGTGTGTGTGAGACGGTGTTGGATTTTTTGGATTTTTGCGACGTACTTGATAATAGAGCAGCTTTGATACTAATTTAAAGGGTTGTGAGAGAAATCTGGACCGTTTGGCTAAGCTTTAGCTATATCTTACAGTCAGAATTTCTTCCATTTCAATACAGCTGTTATCAGGAGTAAACTGTGATAGAAGAGAGTCAGCTCAGGTGAAGGGAAAGGTTTACAGGACAGTGGTGAGACCAGCCATGATGGATAGATTAGAGACAGAAGACAGGAGACAGAGCTGGAGGTGGAGGAGTTGAAGATGCTGAGATTCTCTTTAGGAGAGACAAGGATGGACAGAATCAGGGACAACACAGACAGGAAGGTTTGGAGAAGACAGATTGAGATGGTTTGGACATGTTCAGAGGAGGGACAGTGGATACATTGGTAGAAGAATGATCCTAGAGATGGAGCTACCAGGTAGGAGACAAAGATGAGATTGATGAATGCAGTGAGGGAGGACATGGAGGTAGTAGGTGGTGGAGTAGGAGATGGAGAGGACAGGAGGAGATGGCAACTGTTGACCCGCTGTGGCAACCACTGACAAAAGGGGAAGTCAAAAAGGAAAAGAAGAAAATATTGAAAATCTGATGCAGCGCATGGGGTCAAATGGCTGCATATATCAGTATGGGGTGACATTGGAGTCAGACATTAAGTCTTATCAGCAAAAGGGTATATGCAGTATCAAACATCCATACTATTCATCTGTTTGTTAGCTTGACTACTTTAAGTACATTTGTTTGGACAAATATAGTGATCACACAAATATCTCATAGGAGTTTAAAACAGGTCTTCAAGGCATTTTCCTCTTTTCTTTTACATTCTATTCTTCAGGTAATAAACCTTTAGTTTTACCAGGCTTTAAAATCAAGCAGAAATGGAAGAAAACACAAGGATGGTCTCATCATTTCTTCTATGACTGGATTGTGTTTGTCTGTCCTCTATTCTTCTAACTTCTATTTCATTAATTGAGAAATAAAAGTTGACTCTGTGAAGTTTTGACGAGTGATGACGTGGTCTGGCCCCGTGGTCACCGCGTCTCCGCCTGTAGATAAAAGCTCAGCCTGACAGCCACGGCTGTGGTTCCCAAGCTGTGATTGCACAATGCTGTTAGTCATGATTATAGCAGAGGCCTGGAGGGATGTCACGGAGTGTGTCTGTGTGTGTGCACGCACGTGTTTGTGCGTGGCCGTGTGCTCCTCAGATGTTTCTTCTACGTGTGTTGGCATACACTCAGGACTTTATTCCATTAATGTCTAATCATCATTAACAGGACAGGAGACGAGGGGGTGGGGTGGACGATGTCCCTTACCCCCCGACAGCTGAGTGTCCCTACTTTCCCATGCTGTCAGGGGTGAAAGGTTGGCCCACTGCTACTGTCGCAGTTGTTGCGACCCCTCACACAAGGCCCGTACACATCAGTGACTGAAACAGGATAGGCAGCGGCCGGGGCGGGGGGTTGTGTGTGTGCGTGCAACCGTGTGTGTGTGTGTGCGTGCGAAAGTGACACAACAATGATGTTACTGAAGCCTGGTCCTGTCGCGGTCCCCATGTTTGTTAGAACATGTTCATGTGTGTGGCTGGTAGCCCCAGTAACCATGACCGTGGCCTTGTGAAGGTCCGGGGGCCTCCTGTTTGTTTAAACAGAATGACTTATAGTCATGTGTGTTTGTGAGAGTGTGTGTTCCCTCGCTGCTGCTGCTGCTGCTGCTGCTGCTGCTGCTCTTTGAACTCTTGTTTTCCCCAATTCAAAACTTCCTCCTTTTCTTTAACATGAAAATACTCAGATGACTGTTTGTTGTTTTTCTCCGTACCAACCTGGTTTAACTCTACCACTGCTGCTGCCTGTGGGCTGAGAACTATTTCTCAGGTTTCTCAAGACCAGGGTTCCTACGGCCATTAAAAACCCGAAAAGTTGTGGAAAATGATGGGAAACATTGGATCAAAATGTAAATTGTGTCCATCTGTCTGGAAACTTGTTGACTGACCAGTGTTGGGCAAGTTACTTTAAAAAAATAACTTATTATTTTACTAGTTACTGCTGGAAATTTAACTAGTCACAGTACTGGTTACTAAATTATATTATAAAAGTAACTAATAACTAGTTACTTTACTTTAAAAATACATTAGAGAAGTTTAGCGTTGTGTTCTGTAGCAACTGTCATAATGAAATGTAGTGGAACAATAAAAACAGACACGTCTTTATCGTAACCTCAACTTCCCAGTTGTCGTCTTGCCTGTGGGTGTGTGCTGCTGTACCGTGTCGCACACGTGTGTGTGTGTCAGGCTGTATTTCCCTATAAGACCCGCAGAGGTCTCTTTCTGATTGGCTTAGCTTGAAAAGCCAACCTACGTGCACGGCCGTCTTTCAACTATGACTGTGAGAGTTACCTCGAGCCCCTTTACACCACAGTAACAATAACAGCGTTACTGAATCGGTAAAAAATAACACGTTATGTTATTAGTTACCGAGAAAAGTAGTTTGGTTACGTAACGGTGGTACTTGTTACACTGTGACTGACACTGGTCCTACAGCTGGTCCTAATAATGTTTATTCTGGAAAAATCATGGGAAATCACCGGCTAAAGGTCCAAGAACCCTGAGAGAACAGTCTTGTCTTGAACCACTTGATCTCGAAAGCTCCAGAAGAAGAAAGATACATTTCGAGGGCATGCAGTAGAGTGGAGTTGCAGGTGAGGATTATTGGCACCATGTTTCCTGCCAGCTGGAATGTTGACGCTGCATGTGATGAATTGAACGCTTTTCATGTTACCATCCACCCCCCGGGCGGAGGCATTCAGACCTGAAGAGCTGTTACGTCGACAGTCCCGGCCGCTGCGTGTAGGATCTTGAGTCTGGGTTGAACCCGGGTTCTTCGGATGTGTCAGTGTGTTGAAATGTGAGCGCGGCCTCCTATGAACGTGTGCGTATGGCCGCGGGCTGCTGCTCCTCATTAAACCTAATACACTCTATTACCTTCAGACTGAACGCCCTTTGATACAACATGAAATAAATATGTGGGTGTGGACGCTGGCGGCTGCTCTGGTTCCTCAGGACGGCTTTTGAGAGACAGGTGGCTGTTGGCAGATGAAACCGCGCTGCACGTCAGATGGGTGCAACCAGGATTGACTGTGAATGTGTTACAAAGAAGTCCAGGCCAAAGACCTGGTGCCTGTGTGCAGGAGTGTTGCTGTAATCCCACGGTGTTTAGTTATGATCCAGCTGGATTCTCTCTGCTGAAGCTGCAGCACTGGTGCAGGTGCTGGATGATAAGACCTGGGATTCACACGGATGATGAGAAAGTAGGAGAGAGGGGAGAGTCAGGCTGAGACTGGTGCTGAGAAAATGTTCAACTCTCACCTATAACACTTGCAAAACTGTGATCTAAGATCTAAGTCAGTGAAAATTTGAATGAAACTGTTAGTTTTGTTGTTGTTTAATGGCAGATTGAACTACAGCACATGGACTATTTCAAACTCATGGGGCGATCAAGACAAATGTGAACCACCATCTTGTTGTTTTGTTAGAGTCCATGCTAATGTTCCTTCGTTATTGGTGAAATTGTTCTTACGCACTGTTGTGTTAACCAAGATCATTTATATATATTTTTATTCCTGTTAATATTCACTTGATCATTACCACAAAATACATTTACAATTAATTATATATTTCTTCTGCTTTGCAGAAATTAGACACTACACAAATGAAACAAAAGTTGTTTGTGAGAACATTGATGCCCCTTTATTTCTGTCAAAACCCCTAAAATTATCAAATCTATGGTGTGTCGAACATACACATAAGAGACAAAATGGACATGTTTTTACCGTCACTAACTTCCTTTCACTCGCCTCGTTTAAAGCTCAGAGATTTTAAATGTCCTGACAGAAACTGCCCCTGGGGCAGAAACCTAAAACACAGGGAGAGGTTTGAGGAACATCCAGAGGTGAGATTAAAAAAAACAAAAGACAAAACTTTATAACCTGGGCTCCAGCTTCAGGCCGTGTAAAGCAGGGGTCTCAAACTCAAATGAGTTGAGGGCCACCACCCACACTATCATTTTACCCAAGGGCCGCGTCAGCTTTCAGTGTTCAATTCAAAAGAAAGAATTTAATAAAAATAATCAGTTTCCCATAGATTCTGTGTAATACAACACTGAACCAGAAGGAGGCTGTGGACCAGGGTTTGGAGAATTATAGGATTTACCATAAACTGTGGAGAACAAATCTATGAAATATTATTACGAATTTAACTTTCACATCAAGGTGGGGACCACAAAATATTGTTCCGTGGGCCGCAGATGGCCCATGGGCCGTGAGTTAAGGACCCCTAATCTAAAGAATTGACTTTATAATAAAAAAATTAAATAATCTCAACACTGAAAAGGGGGTGATTAAAATACAATACATTTTTTATAATCAAAAATAATTATTAATTGTTAGAAAAGTTCTAGTGGAACTTTTTATAATTTTTGCAAATTTATTTATGCAGGGTGTCTGATGTCAGAGGAGTCCTCCTCTGGTGCTTCACTAAGAATAGGAATCAAAATCACAGCGACAGGAAATGTAAAGAGAGAAAAGATGAGGTGAGGGAGATAATGGGGGGTAAACAAAAAAAGTGCAATCTGAGAGAAGTCAAAGGAAAATAATAGAGGAGAGAAGAGAGGAACTCCGGGGGCATCTTCCCCATTTCTGTGAGAAAGTGTAACGTCGACACTAATCCCATGTTATGACAGTGACACAGTCCATCTCTGCCTCCTTCCCACAGCTTGGAGGGATGAGTCAGACGGCGAGGACAACAAAGCAGCAGGCAGGAACCTGCAGAGATTACACTCTCATCACAGGGGAAACCAGACACCGACACCGGAGCTACTGCAGCCGCGCGCTGACAACATCCACTGTCGACCCGCTACTGTCGGTGGGTGTGTGTGTGTGTGTTCATTGTTAAGTATTTGTTCCGTATGTGCGTCAGGTCACCACATCTACACAATAACCCCAGGTACCCCAGAGCTGTGAGCGCTGTTTCACCTCAGCTCTGCTGTTGTGCCGCTGTGGTAAAAACAATGAGTGAACTCTGTTGTTTAGCAGGATGGAGGCAAGATCTTCTTTCAACTGATGGACTCAGATGTTCCATAGTGTGTCTCAGTGTGTTTATTGGGTCACACAAAGGCAGGAGCTGCTGACACAGGCTGCTCCATTCCTTCATGGTCTTTTCCCATCGGCTTGTCCCTAATTTCAGTGGTTGACACAGCGAGTCAACAATTTCCATCTCCTCCTGTCCTCTGTATCTTCTCCTCTGACTCCAACTACCTCCATCTCCTCCCTCACTGCATCCATCAATCTCCTCTTTGTCTCCTACCTGGTAGCTCCATCTCTAGGGTCATTCTTCTACCAATGTATCTACTGTCCCTCCCCTGGACATGTCCAAACCATCTCCATCTGTCTTCTCTAGCTTCTTTTTCTCCAAACCTTCCTCTCTGTGTTGTCCCTCTAATCACCTCAGTCCTGATCCTGTCCATCCTTGTCTCTCCTAAAGACAATCTCAGCAGCATCTTTAACTCCTCCACCTCCGGCTCTGTCTCCTGTCTTCTCCTTTTCCTAGTGTCTCTAAACCATACATCACAACTGTCCTGTAGCAACCAAGTTTGGTTCTTTGTTCACGTGGACAAATGTGAAGCCTGTGAAGCTCTATCTGTCAATCAGATGTTGAGTTGTCTGCTCTATTGTGAATTTCCCACTCAGTGGGAGCATGAATGGCATAAATGGCCTGCAGGTGGATTGTCATCAACAATCCTTTCATTTTTTTTCCCACAGATTTTGTTTCAGTCTGTTCCTGTTCATTCTTTACACCAGTTTAGTCGTCCCCTGTGAAACATTTCTAGTATTTCCGTCTTGGCCTCTGTTGTGGAACCAGATGGTCATGTGAGTTTGTTATGATCAGTCTCCAGCTCGGTTATCTTGCAGCGTCACCTAGATCATCTACAACCCTCTCACCAGTGGTAGAGAGCGTCGCTGCAGCACACAGGAGTCCAGAGGTTACATTTTTATCTGGTTCCCAGAGAACGGTTGTGTATTTTCTGGAAGTTTGACTCAGCAGTTGGACGGAGAAACGTGTGGAGCAACATTCGCAGACATATTTTTATTCTTATATACAAACCCCTGTGGACAATCTGATAAACGTGTCCAGGCCTCAGCTCGGCTCTGAAGCAACTTCACTGTAATAGTATTCGCTTGTCTTTTTGACAACTTTGATTTATAGCCTTTTGCTCAGACGTTGGCTGCCGTATCTGACAGCCCCACCAGCGTTGGTCACGTTATCTCTCCAACACCTGTGCGTTTCTCACCGTCACATGACATCATGTCTGCTCTGAATTTTCCTAACGCAGCGGCAACTTCCTGTTGGACTGTGGAGGGTTTTACTTTGACTCAGTCTCACATGGTGTAACTGTGACTGAAGATTTAGCTGTTTTAAAAACAAGCAAACAAACAACACCAGTCTGGTAGCAGAAAGTTATAGGCTGTGTGCACTTGTGAAATCCTTGTTGTGCCCATGTACAGTTAATTTGAGTAGGAAGATTTTATAGGTAGGAAAATATTTCAGATCACCAGAAATGTTGTTTTATTAAGAGGTATTTTTCTGCCACAACTGAACGACCGATCTGTAAAAATAGTACGAGAAATTTTATTAGTTCATGGCAAAAAAGGTGGGGGAGCACCTTAATGCAATAAATACAGTACAATAATAAAACGCTTTATTCAAAATATCAGCTAAAAAATAGGAAAAATTGTCAGAAGTGACCAGTATAGCCCATTAATACCACCAAAGAAAAAATACCAAGTCAGTGAAAATGATATCAAAAAGAGCAAAAATCCCCTTGAACATATTTTATAGGCCCAGAAATCCCCTACTAAAACAGTTCCTTCCTTCTTACCAGAGGTTCAAGGTCTGTGAATACACGATACAAGTCAGAAATAGCTGATGCCATGTAGCTCTCTAAATCTTGACTGAATGGTATTTTTCTTCGGCAACAATGCAAAGAACAAAACCAAAAACACCAGCGTTCAATTTTCCCAAACCTCCCAGAGAGAAAACAAATCTCCGTCGAAGGAAAATAAAAAAAAAGAGAAGAAATCTCTCAGGGCTCTGGTCCTTCTGGAAGAGCTGAAATAACTTTGGCTCCCAGATATAGCTGAACAAACGATGAGACAGCAGCAGCTCCACATGTCTTTACAGGAGCAGGGCTTTCCATGTTGGTTTAAAAACAGACTTACAAAATCCCCCATGGTGCACTGGGGTCACGCTTGTCTCCTGTAAAACACATCCATCCTCAGAGACAGTCGCAGTCATGTTCTCACGTGCTGGACCAGAGGGTGGCTGGTGTGTTTTCACTGCAGTAAGAGTGCATGTGGTACAGATTGAGTGTGTGAGTGTGTGTGTGTGTCCATGTCTGTGTGTTTTGTTTTGCTAAGGCCACTAAAAGGACCTGTGGCGACAGAAATTAGACGCTGATGGTTTGTCGAGTTCACCGCATCACCTCAGTGTTGGGCTTCTCTAATCTTTGGACCGTCTCTGTGTGTTGTTGCAGTAGGGAGACTGAACCGCTCTCCTCTGTCCCCCTGTCTCCTCCTCTCAGTCAGAAAGTCTGGGACCCTGAGGAAAAAAAGCCAATTATATTAAAAACATCTCTCTCCATCTTTGTTTTGTGGGCATAAACCACTTCTTTGCTTTTTTTTGTTGTCATTCTTCCCCTTTCTTTGGCTTTCTGACATTCCTGGTACATTCCCACCAATCCCAGAATCCCCCCACTCCGTGCCGCTACTCACGCTCAGGCACACATGGAAGTTCTACTCTGCTGGTCGATGCCAACTCCCTCTGACATGGCGAGCAACAGTTCCCAACGGCTCAAAATAGACGCCGCGTTTCCTGGCCACTCATCAGCTCCTCGTCTTATCACACTTGGGAATAATTTGGGAGAGGCCGCACTACCTGCTTTATCTCACGTATAAAATGAGTCAGAGGGTGGCGCTGTTGATGAAAGGGCGTCGAACGACTGATTATAGTTGCGCCTGAAGTGACCGATTCCAATACAGACAGTTTTATTGAAGCAAAAAATATGTGCTAATATCAGGAAGTGTGAGGAAGAACCTCCCACAAGAGAAGCAGCAGGAGTTCCATGTGACATTTATCTCTCGTATGTCTAGACTGGCGGAAAGGACCAATAAACAGAAGCCTTGTTTCTTGACATAGTCTGGCTGGAATTTGGAACAAAAACCCTACACTCATGTCCCATGTTGAAAAGCAAGTGGGAAAATATGTGACTAAAGCTCTTATCTAAGAGGCCTCTTCAGTTCCACACACCAGCCTCTTATGAACCTTTCTGCAGGTGTTGAACCCACTTGAAGGAACTGGGATTTGATCTTGTCCAGATGAGGAACCCTGTAGTTCAACACCAGTGACGGAAACTTCAACTCTGGGCCAAAGTCCCAGGTTTGAGCTCCTTCTTTTCCTTTCAGCCATTTTTTCAGGTGTTGCCACAGCCAGTCAACAAATGCCATCTCCCCCTGTCCTCTGTATCTTCTACTCTTTAAGTCCAACTACCTCCATGTCCTCCCTCACTGCATCCACCAATCTCCTCTTGTCTTCTACCTGGTAGCTCCATCTCTAGGATCATTCTTCTGCCAATATACAGTAACCATTGTTCCTCCTCTGAACATGTCCAAACCTTCCTGTCTGTGTTGTCCCTCTCATTCCTGATCCTGTCCATCCTTGTCTCTCCTAAAGACAACCTCAGCAGCATCTTTAACTCCTTCACCTCCAGCTCTGTCTCCTGTCTTCTGTCTATTCCTAGTGTCTCTAATCTGTACATCATGGCTGATGTTCAATAGTTGAACATCTGAAATCAGACCCAAGCAGGAATGTTAAGACTTTGTCGTCCTCAGATTTGGCCTAAACTTATTAAACTTTTTATTTGGTTCCAAAGATGTTGAACCTGTTTCCAGTCAAAATGCTGCTTCATCTTCTTCATCTTCCTCACACTCTCACACTCTCTCCCTCTCCCACACTCACAACCTCGGAGCTGGACACTGACTCCAGCTCTGGGCCCTGTTCCCATCCCCGTGGCCTTTCCCAGCACAGACAATGCTTTGTGTCCCACAAAGGAAGCTCTCATCCAGGCTCTGGGGCCCTGTTTGGCCCTCGGTGCCCCCCCTCCTCTTCCATGCTCCAGAAAAGGCCCCGGGAGCCGCCCCACCGCAACCTGCTGAGGTGCCAAGAGGAACATCTGTGTGACTCTGATGAAGAGAACGGGCCGAGGTTCTCACACAGAGAGGAAGAGCGTGTGTGAGGGAGACAGAGGGAGAGAGTGGTGTCTCACAGCATCCCTCTGTGTCTGAGTGCAGGCTCCAGGGTCCTGGGAGTCTCCCAGCCCAGATAATAAATGCTGTGAGAGGAAAGAGCGACCGTGTTGCCAGACCTCCCCGGTCCATGGACCACGTGTCCAAGCAGGTCGGCCACCACTGGGGTCAGGCCGACCGGAACGAGGGGAGGAGATGGACTGTTGGAATGGATCTGTGCGCGGATGATGTCATCGTCGTGGTCTATAAAGAAATAACGGCCAAAACTTTGGGGATTTTTTTGAATTATGGTCAGAAATATTTCTCAGAAGACTTTAGATTCTGGAGACTCATATGTAACATGTAGGAATACTAGGGATGTTTGATATTAACCTCTGCAGATCTTGAATAAGTTGAGGGCCACACACACACACACCCACACCTTCATTTCTCCAAAGGGCCACATCAGCTTTCAGTGTTTAATACAAAATAATACATTTAATTAAAAAAGATTTTCATAGATCCAATGTGTAATACAACACTGAACCAGAAGGAGACTGTGGACCAGGGTTTGGAGAACTATAGGATTTACCATAATATGTGGAGAACAAATCTATAAAATATTATTAGAAATTCAACTTTTACATCAAGGTGGGGGCTGCAAAATATTGTGAGTTTAAGACCTGGTCTAATCACTTACATTCATATGTCCTTTTTCAACCGCTTATCTGTTACTGGGTTGCAGGGCCTTCGTGACTGTCACCCACACCCATCACATTGCACCACATGTACCTTCCTGCTGGTGGTGAACCCCAACCAACCTAACTGGGGAACTTGCCCAGGAAGTGAACCCTGGGGTTTCAGTCTTGACCTTAAGTAAAGAAATCGAAAGTTAACTTCAGACACAGAATTGTTAGAAAAGAAATCAACAATTAATATCATCAAATGCATCATTATTTCACTTTCACTTCCTGTTTGTAGTTTTTCTGCTGCTGTCATCACATGGTGACAGTATCATCTCCAACTGTGCTGTGACTCAGCCTGAACAGTAAACGTTACCTGTCAGATGACACACACACGCTCACTAACACACACACACACTCAGGCATCCGCAGTCATGTTTATCCTTTGTTCTGTGAGTCTGTGTGTGTGTGTGTGTGTGTGTCTTTAGTTCTTTCTTCATGTGGGACAGACATTTGGGAGCCCGCTGCAGCTGGGCTCCCAGCGTGGTCCACACCCTCACGTACACACAAACACATGCACACTATCAAGCGCAGGAAGTGACATCATGCACTTCATGGTCAAAACACAGGAAGCATGACGACAGCTTCCGAAAACTGAGGGACACACTGGCTCTGAGGAGCCCAGCTGCTGCTGCTGCTGCTGCCGCTGCTGCTGCTGCTGCTGCTGCTGATGCTGCTGCTGCTGCTGAGTCAAATTGCTCGATCATTTTGATCAGCAGGTCAAAATGAGCCACTGTTTGTTATTTCCTCTAATGGTTTGTTTTCCCAATCATGTTCAGATGTCAAACGCAGTGACATGGAGGGTCTCATCCCATGTGTTCAGATTTGCGTTGTTTGTTTTCATCAACACAAGTTCTTTGGTCTAAAGATCTCAACCACATGGTGTCTGTTGTTTTCAACTCTAATCACAGACACTTTAGATTAACTCCTCGTCACACATGACAGTCAGTCCTCGTCCACACGCTGTTGGCTGTTGATCATTAGTCGGATTGGCTACGAAACATGGGTGTGGACAGGGTTTGGTGATGTGATCATGACCATGGTTCGCCAGTTCCTTTTGTCAGTGACGCACGTCTCGTCAGAACTTTGCTGCGGTTGGAATTAGCAGTGTCTTGGAGTGGAACGCACCCCAACAAATCTGATACTACCCTTGGAATTTGCGTAAAGAAGCTGTCAGAGCTGCGTGGAGTCGATTCAATCAGGGTTTTTTTATGTAGTTATAGGATGAAGGCTGTTTTCTCTTCAGAAATCCCTGTGGGCCCATTTTCAGTTAATTCTGGAAGGAAGATTTTATAGGTAGCAAAATATTTCAGAACACCGGAAATTTCATTTTATTAAGAGGTTTTTATCTGCCATGACCTAATGAGAATAATATGAGACATTTAACCAAATAAATGCAAATAAAAGGTTGCAGGACACGACCCTAGACAATGTATAAAGTATATGAAGAAAATATATAAAGCAAATACAAGAAGACCTTCGAACCTTAGACCTCCTGCTCAGGTCTCCACTGAGCCACTTCTGGCTCAGGTAACAGAGTTTTACCAGAGGGTTGGCGAAACCTAGAAAAACTTCTTGTTCTCTGTCCATTGGTGCCATATACTGCGTTTGAGTTTTTTCTTCTGCATTGAGTTTTCAGTTAACGTTGTCGCCAGAACAATGTTTTGCTACTGTAGTATTCTACTGATGTAGCTGTGTACTCTATGAGATCTCCACCACAGTGTGATGAATATAACAGAATACATTTAGATGTACTGTATATTTCAGGGATATTTTGGCCCTGGTGTCCACATCACTAATGTCCTCTTTTATTCCCACTGCTCTCATACTTCCATGTAATCACACACAAACACACGGCCGTGATGTTTTGGCGTGCGTGTCCCCCGCTCTTCCACTCTTCCTTGTCCCCCTCCCGTGTCTCTCCTCTGTGTCTCGCTCCCACACTCTCAGACACACACACAACAAACACACCAGCGGCCTCTTAACTGGTGCCCAGCTAGTAATGCCGGCCTCATCAGAAGAATGCGTCAATAACCACAACAGTGCCGTGGCTCACATGCAAACACACACGGAGGAGAAGCCGCTGTCGCCTCAACACACTCCCAAATATTCATGAGAATCACAAAACGCTACAAAGCAAATATGTGTGGTGAAAGTCGGGCATTAAACTGTGGCGTCTGGAGTGGCTGCACGGATGTCACAGCTTTGATTTCCCCGAGAGCCACATTCCCCGGAGTCCCCCGCTCCTCCTCTTTGTCTTTTACAGTAGCCTGTCATTAAAACATATTGAATACTTCTGGACGAGGAGACTCGGGACGCCGCAGGTTTCGCGACGCCAGCGCACACAGCCAGTGGGTTCACGTGACATTGGGGCGAATACGTAGCACTAAAGGACCATTGTGTTGGACTGACATGAGACTAGAAGTCATATCTGGAACAATGAAAACATTCTGAAAGTCATGAATAGAAATTTTTATGTAAAACAAAATATTTGGAGTCAAAGTAGAATGGAGGTCATTCTGCTGCAGCAGGTTCTGATTTTTCAATCTGTCGTTCTAATAATAAATGTAGTCCAGTGCAGCGTTCCCCAATCACTGGGCCAGGGACAGGTATCAGTCCGTGGGTGGATTGGTCCCGGGCCGCAGAGAAATAATGTTTCCACCTCCTTAACCTCCATGCCACCACTGCTGCCCCTATTGATTTATTTTATCCAATGGATGGCATAGAAAAGGCTTCTTCTCTTTGGTTCTAACCTGGTCTTCCATGATATTTCAGGACCCACTGCAGCTCAGGAGTCAAAGTTTCCCCCACGCCTGGTCTAATCAAACGTTCCAAACCAGCTGCGGCCGTGGCCCGACTGAGCCGTGCATGTAAACACGCTGATTGTTAGGATCGGTCTTTTTCCTGCGCCTGTGAAACTGCAGCCTCTGTCTATTTCCATCTGAATAGGGTCAACAAACAGAGCGTAACGCTGCAGATGCAAACACAAACACAGTGTTTTCATACGGCATGACCAGAATACCACCAGGGCCTGGACCAATAACTAAAATAGACGGTTCTGCAGTCAAAACATTTACACTCTGGGGAGAAGTTTTAGGAAGGATGTGCTCATTTAAGGAACCACTGTGTTTGCGTTCACATCGCATACACACCCACCCATACACACACACACACACTAGGAAATGACAACTGAGTGATAACCCTAACCAGTCCTTCAACCGTCGTAGAAGCGTCTGCAGTGGTTGGACTTTTCGACCCGCTGTAGGCTCTGAAGGTTTGGTCTCCCTCCAGTAGCTGCTCATTGCTTCCTGTTCAAACTGCAGTCCAGCTTCCTGTTCACTATGAACAACTTCCTGGTGACAGAGGAGCAGTGATCCCGATGACACCGGCGTTACTGGAGTTTGGTGGTGTGTGTGTATCTTCCTAAAGAGCTAACAGAGGTGTGCAACTTGTGGCTCCTGGGCCACATTTGGTCCATCATCTCCTGCACTTGGGCCTCATCTGTGATGTTATTTCAAGAAATACTGACATGCTTGGTGATCTTCATGCTGTTCTGGTATAACTTCCAGTTTTTTTAGTTGTAGAATATTATGTACTCTAAAGTAGGTGATGTCGCCAAGTGGTAAGACATTGGTCTTGTAACCCAAAGGTCCTGGGTTCGAGTACATTTGAGACAATTAACTTAAGTCTGATTAATTGTTGGGACAGAGTATATGTGTATATATGTTTAGAGATGTTGATGTTTCAGGAGTGGTGTCAATCTCATTTTCATCCAGGGGGCGCCACATCTGCAGTTTGTACCAGTAGTAACTGAAAGACTTAATAATTGTTACTACCCATGTATCAACAAATGTTTCTGCAAATGATTCATATTGGTATCAAGTTGCATTGTTGTGGAATGCATTAGTTACAGCTTATAATAATAATAATAATAATTAGTTACAGTGGTGTCTTTAACCTTGTTTCTCAACTATAATCACTTCCCTCAGTGGTTAATTGGTTACTGGAGGTGAAGTCATTCTACAGATGCAGTGATTGGTCAATATTTTAAGGGAACCGCCCCTGAGGACAGGTCACAGCAGCCGTGCACTGAGGCTGTCCTCACATTTATTTATAGTTTAAAAAAAAAAACACGTCAAGCAGTTTATTGATCAAACAAACCTTAGAATCCATCACATCCCAGAGTTTACAGACGATGTTCAGGTTCTTTCATCAGTCTGGTTTGTGTACACTGTGGTTTTCCTGCTCTCTGGAGGTGGAGGTGGAGGTGGAGGTGGCTCACTCTCACTTTGTGTGGTTACCACAATAAAATGGAACAAACGCCACTGCAGGGTTTGGGTTTTGTTTTGTTTTTTTCACAGCTGCTAAGAGGTTTTTTGATCATCTGAAAAAGTCAGTGGAGTCAGTGGAGGAGGAAGTAGAAAATGACTTTTTTTATTTGAAAACAAACTTTTAAAAAAACACCAGAGTGGAGTGAACAGCTGAAGAACCCTGTTACAGATGATGAAAACATCTGCACTATTCCACTTTAATGGAGAGATCAGTGTGAGTTTGTCCAGCTAACAGCTGTCTGGAGCTCTGAGAGCAGAACCAGTGTCTCAGCCCATCCTGTCCCCCATCCACTCGTTTCTTTCTCAGCTGTGTGTTTGCCTGTGTGTGTGTGTGTGTGTGTGTCATATCACTACTGTGAAGTATGATAATAGAGGAGGGGGTGTGAGGGTGGGGTGGGGCCATTACCAGACGGTGAAGCGACAGCCGTGACCTCCTTGACTGACACAGGCTCACGTTACACGGTTGACTAATTGTCCATGTACCATTAAACCATCTTGTGAACGTCACCTACATATGTGTGTGTTGACCCTGTAGTCAGTGTGTGTATCTGAGTCAGCAGTGATGTGGAGACACAGGTCAGGGCTCGTTATTCTTATTTCATTCGTCCTATCTGTTTTATCCAGACTAAGGTAATCTACAATCCAGGGGCCAAATGCTGCCCTTTTGACCTTTAAATCCAGTCGGTCAGACTTCCCACATTAGGTTATTTTTTCATATTTTCATTTATTGTTCTCAAGTTATCGTCATGTTTCCTTCTAAGCCCGTATTTGCCCAAAAGATTCAGGTTTGCATCTTGACTTGCATCTGATATTTTTTTTATCTGCCTGTAAATATCGTCTGTTAAATATTCTGCTTTTTCACTACCAGAAAAATCCAGACATCTCTTAATTTTCCAAAGGGAACTGTCTGAATATCTGAGTGCCTGTCTTTTTCTCTGTCTTGCTATCTATCTGTCTTTCTGTCTGTCTGTCTGTCTGTTTTTCTGTTTATCTGTCTGTCCGTCGTCCGCTCGTCTGTCTGTCCATCTGTATGTCTATCCGTCTATCTATTTATCTATCTGTCTGTCTATCCATTCATTTGTCTGTCTGTCTTTCTGTCTATCTATCTATCTATCTGCCCATCTGTTTGTTTGTTTGTCTGCCTGTCTGTACATCTGCCTATCTGTCTGTCAGTCTGTCCTTCTGTCCATTCATCCATCTACAGACAAACAGTTAATGATTAATTGATTTTTAATTTTTTTGCTATTTTGTCCAAATTCAACTCCACCTTCATCAGATCTCACTGTGACGCAATTGGACGTTTGTTCAACTGTGAAGTTCCCACCAGCCATTTTCTGTGACACAGTGACTCCTCAGTGCAGATGGGAACCTTGGTGTGGGAGTCTGGAGGTGCGCGGGACACAGGGAAGAGTGCGACCCCAGTGTTAGTGTTGCTCCGGCCCCGGGGACCCAGTGAAAACAGTCCTGACAGGACTATTTCTGACTGTTAGGCTCCATGTCAACCCACAGTGCAAATAAACAGCAATCAGTGCTGCACCAACCACACACACACACACACACACACACACACACACACACACCAGGCCCAGTGCTGCTGTACTCTAACGCAGCAACACACATTTCGCAAAGTCACAAACGGACACACACGTCAGTGCGAAGGCCAAAAGGCAACACGGCGGGGAAGTCTGTCTAATTAATGTTTAGGATCTGGACACGCAGTGATGTTATGACAACATGTAAGACGCACACACAAACACACACACTCACACACACATACACACACACTCCTCCTCGGTCTGGTCAGTGTCTGAGTTAACAATAACCTGAGTTTGACCAACGACGAGGACAACAAGGTTCTGGACAGGTTCTCTCTCTTTTCTGTGTCTGTGTTTCCTTTTTACAGCAGGAAACACAGACCAGATTGACATGTTGACTGTTATTTTGTAGAAAGTAAAGATGTTAAGTTTATGATTAGTTTTATTTTGAAGTCCTTTGGTTTCTTTGTAAAATTTTATTAAATTATTACAGCTTAAATTTCCAAGCTTTGACGTAAAGGTTTAAGGACCAAACTCTTACCTTGCTTTCTTGAATGTTTCCAACTTTCACCTATTTTTTTATGCTTTTTGGTATTTTTTTATCATTATTACGGTTCTTGTCCTTAATGTCCTTTAGCACAACTTCTGAGGGATTGAAAAGTTGTCTGACTGTCTGTCTGTATTCTAATTATAAAACCAATCAGGTTAAATCTGAAAAAAAAATGTTGAATAAGGCCAGTTGTTAAATTTCTTTTTCCATCTCGCTTTAAAACAGGTGTGCCCAGTAGGTAGATCAGGATCTACCAGTAGATCAACAAAGAAGTGTTGGTAGATCCTGAGCAATAACATAAAAAATAATAGTAATAAACACTAGAGATGTAATTGTATTTCATGATACTAATCACTTGGATAAAGTGAGAATCATGTAGGTGTTGAGTCAGACAGTATAACATATTGTACGTATGTTATATGTTAATGTAGAGAGTAAGATATACACTTTATACATTTAAATATATTTAGAGTTTTCAATCAAGGTAGAAAATCTAAATCTAAACTCTAGAATGGTAAAGTTAAAATATATATATATATATAGTTTTTATTCTAATTTTACTTTGCGCTGTAGTATCTTTTCCTGATTTTTTCTTTTTCTTGATTTCTTTAATTATAACATAAGAGTCTGTTGCTGATTTGCTGTCTTTGATACAGCGTGTCATCAGTGAAACATGTGAAATATCTCCAACAGTGATATGATAAAAAAAAAAAAAAATTGTCTCCCTCTGTGTCGGAGCAGACCTCAGAGAATTTCTAGACGGGGTGTGCCACATTTCCACCCAGGCCCCATGCGCAGCACGGAGAAGAGGGATCAGACATCACAAGTTCCCAACTACTGTAATTCATCTGATTGTTCCTACACAAAGCCTCCGGGAGGAAACCGACGGAGAGGGGAAAAAAGCTGCAGAGATCCTTGGGGGATTGACTAAGCACAAGGAGGGATTGGTTTTGTAGCTGCCATAACGAGGCTGCAGATACGACTGAAGTGGTCGCGCAGCAGACAGACAGAGGAGGCTCGGCCGGAGAGGGAGAGAGACACAGGCAGACAGGGAGAGAGAGGGAGAGAGATGTAAGAAGAATAGCAGATGCTGGAGATGAAAGAGCAGCCAGGCCTTCATTGGAGGGCTCCGTCTCACAGATACTCACACTCACAGAAACAACGTCTGTTCCTTGGATTTGCTCTTCTTAACACTCGCCCTCTGTTTTCTTTTTTTTTTGTCTCATTAAGATCCTTTAAAGGTTTATTTAGACGACATGTTGACATTTTTAGAACGTAAAGGAAACTGTCTGAGTCACTGCACAAGACTGTGAAACAGAGTTGAAAATAAGGACAAGTTGTTAGCACAGTAGAACGCACTAGTTCTCAGTATTTGCTCCAATCGTATGAGTTAGGATCGTCGGATAGTATTAGTAGTAACAACTAAAACTAGCGTCCAGGTGTTAGCATAATTATATATTATCTGTAAGAATGGCTAAGTTTTTTCTTCTTATAATGAAGTCCCACTAACACAGAGCCTAGGTTTGCTAGATGATATGCACGCTGAAAATCTTTGGGATTTCACTAGATGGCAGCATTGCAGCTCAGTGAATTAAACCTCGTGCTTGGTATGTGATTGTACAGAAAAATACTATTATCAGGCCTAAATCGGTATTGACTGGATATCGGAATCAGAAATTAAGTGTTTGGACGATATTGGCCTACGAAATTTCCCTAGAATGAGATTCTGGATGAAACAACTCTTATTTGTGTTAACTGTTGTCTCTGTGGTAGGTTCAAGATCTATTTAGAACTTTAATTAGTTAGTTAGCTACTGTAGGTCAGGATGGAGATGAATTAAACTTCATCAGGAGACTTCAGATAAGGACGAAAATGTCTCCAAAGTGATGAACCATCTCTTGCACAAGCTTCGTACCACGATGCGCTGGTGTGAAGACGCCAAACATTTCTCCAACGACAAATGACAGAGCGTCTCTCCCTGGAATAACAACAACATGTTTGAGCTGAATTCAGTTATTTCCGTCTGAGAAACGTTAATCCGGGCGTTACATATGATTAACATTTTTCTTTCTGCGGAGACGGCCAAAGTCGTATGCGCTCAAACCTTTTTCCCTCCGCCGCCATTCCTGCTGCAGACAGGCAGGCAGACAGGGCACCCTGGTCACGACACGACGGGCCAACCACTGGGATCTACCATTTCCGCTGGTGTGTCTCCCGTCGCGGTCGCTCCACTCCTACACACAGACAACAACCACACACATAAATACACACCACTGGTCCCCTCTGCAGAGATCAATTTCACAGGATCACACAGCGAGCCCTGGTTCCCAGGCGCTCCTCACGCGCTCTGCAGACGGAGACGGTTCCTTCACACAACCTGACTCCTGACCCGCCATCATTACTGGGGTCAGAGGAGCAGCAACCCCTCGGTGCGGCGCTGGGGGGTGAGGGCGGGGGCCGGGGGGAGGCAGCGTTCTCCCAAGAATTCACAGATACTGACAGGAGCTTTGCTTCTTCTTTTTTTTTTTTTTTCTTCATTCCAGGCCAAATGTCAAACGTTAAAACATGTTTGAATTGTTCAGGCTTGTTATCGAATTAGCGAGTAAACTTGTGTGATTAGGAGTGTGTTGCCGTGCGCTGTTTTCAGCCTCTTTCGCCCATTTCTTGAAACCAATGTTGTTTTCCATGTCAGAGTCGGACACGCCTTCACCTCCTGCTGCTGCTGCTGCCCTGTCACAGGCGTCTGAGTCAGTCTCAGGGCTCCAACCGTGAACTTTTTTTTTCTTTCCCTCCTCGTGACTCCTGTCACATGCCCTTAAAGTTTCCCCTCTCTTTGATCTCGGCCGCCGCTCGGCTACGATTCACTGTACATCCAGTCAGAGATCACCATCCTCCAAAGCCGTCAGGGTCACGGCCAGTGTGACGTGGTCAAAACTCAAAGCAAATAATTATCTGAAGCTCAGATCAAAGTTGAATAACCGCCTTTGTTCTTGATGATTTTTCTCTCACACTCCTCACAGTGACCACCCACCAGGAGTTTCACCGACTCCAGGCATGAGTCACACCCAGAACCCTCCGCTGCCAGATCTGCTCCCAGCGTACCTCGGAGATGAAAGTCAGACACAACTAATAACGACTGCTCAGCAGCAGGTATTTTCAGACTTTGGGACATCTTTAAATGAGACTAATGGGAGACACAGTGTTCTGTCTGTCTCTCATCCACCTGTTTAATTCACGTATCAAATCTCACCAGACTGAGGATTATTGGGGCATTCAGGGGATGGATGAGTGGGAGGAGGAGGGGATGTTCAGGTCGTCTGAGTTTTGTGGAGACAAAAACAATCTGAGTCGTTGTCTGTACAGCATCTGTCCTCTGTCTCCTGTTTGTCTGACTGTACAGATGCCCCAGAGCCATGGTTTTGAATTTGTTATCACCAACTTACCTTTCTATCCATCTGCCACTCCACGTGGCCCAACTACCAAACTGTCCTTTCTGCCAATGACATCTTCTCCACCATCCACCATCCTCAAAGTTCCTTATGTTGGGACAACAGGTGAAGGTTTCTTTGGACGTGTCACTATCAGTTGACCAGGAAGAACCTAACGTTCCATGTTTTATGGAAAACATTTCATGTCTTATACAAGAGGCTTCTTCAGTTCTAACTGTTGGTGGGAAGTAACAGGAGTCATGTCCTGTGGGTTAGGAGCAGTGTTGGGCAAGTTACTTTAAAAAAGTAACTTATTACTTTACTAGTTACTGCTCTAAAAATGTAATTAGTTATGTTACTAGTTACTAAATTATAAAAGTAACTAATAACTAGTTCCTTTAAATAATAATAATAATAATAATAACACATTAGAAATGGTTTGTGTTGTGAACCATGTAAAACAATGGCGTTAATGTAAACACAACGTAGCAGTGTTAAAATGACTACATTCTTAGAGCAATGTCAAGTTAACAATCCAATTTAGCCAATGTGCAAGTAAAACAACTTCACTTTTTTGGCAGCGCAACAACAAATAACAATTAAGGGGAACACTGTGTCTCCGGCCCCACCTGTTGGGTGGACCTGTGAAGTGTGATACCAGCCGTTGGTAGGGTATTGTATATTGTATTTTGTATATTGTATTTACTGTGACGATTCATCAATTCCCACCCAACGACTGGTATCACAGTTAACCCCAGGTGCTGGCCCACATAGTTATTGTATGTGGCCTACAAGAACATGTTGTAATGAATACTGAATCTAAACTCCACTAGTATTAGTGGCGTACACATTATGTTATAGCGTATATGTTTTGGGGGTTTTTTTTGTTGCTTTTTGATAAAAACATTTATATCAAACAAGAACTGGAAAAATCTCAGATTAAGGCACAGAATAAAGAAGAAAAAAACACTGTTGTGTGTTTTTATTTCAGATTAAATTTCTCATCTCTTTATTATATGAGGTTTTGGTTATTACCTGACTACTGACAGTTACTTTGACAAGTTACCAAAACCACTGGCAGTTTAATTGAATTGAATTAAAGTCTGTTTTATTTGCTGAACGTCGCTCACTTCCTTCTCTGTCTGTCAGTGATGCCGACACTGAAGGAGGCCCTCCAACACCTCCCACGGGGGAGAAGGACAGAGATGAGTGTCAGCGGGTCAACTTGGACACGGCCTTCACTTCCTCTATTCTCACAAACCCACGGATCGGGACGCCTCCGGAGAATAATGCGAGTCAAGAGGGGTGGAGGAGACGTCTCTGTCAAGTCAGGGTCTAACTGACAGGGGTGACAGACAGGGGGCAACCAACGATACCAGGTTCTAACCCCTGCCCCCAGCCTGGCCAAAGAACAACACTATTAATGGTATCACTCACTCTCCTCACCCTCTCACCCACAAACACACACATCCAGGGACAATGTTAGCCCCTCCAGCTCCTCCTCTGCTCCTCTCTCCCCCTTGTCTCTTTCTAAGGTACAATGGTCGGGTGTCACACATGTCTGCTGCATATTTAGCCATCACTTCCTGTCCCTGTCAGGGGAAACAAAGTTAGCCTTCCCTGGGACTCACACAGCTCTATTTATAAACAATAACAAGGCCCGACCTCCGCAGAACTTCACCAGAGAGGGACTCCACGTATTGTTTGGAGCGGACGAACATCTGTCTGTGGCCAACCTGCAGACGCCAAGCAGATCACTGTCTCAAACCGTGACTCACATCGGTTTCGGCCAAAAAACGGGGGAAACCAGGCGAAACCAGATTATCATCCACTTCAATCAGACCAGTGTTTATTGCTGATGCCGAGTGATGTGCTGCCTGTGTGCTGACTTGCAGTTCTGCATTGGGTTCGGTTCTAGGGAACTTTACTGAACTCCGTAGCATATGTTGTATTGTTTAATAGCTGGAAGAATCATTAGAATTTTTTTTTTCCGATAATGAAAACCTGATTACACAAATACCTGGGTTTTGGCAAATAAAAATGTTTTGGGATAACCGGACCTTTGAATTGAAGTTAAAGCCACTAGATGGCAATATTTCAGCAAATCTTATTGATCGTATGCTTATACTGTGGTCTGTATAGATGAATAGATAAATAGAATCAGGTCCATGTCAGTATCTGGGGATATTGGAGTCAGAGATTCTTTGTTTGACGTCTCTGCTTAACTTTAGTCTCGTTAGTTAGGAAGCAGGTTTGATGAGTGGACAGGACGTCCTGTCAGTGTTGCTTCACTGAATGACTGTTGTCACCACAGCTGCTAAAGAGTCATTAGAGATGATTCTTATCGCTAATATTAAAAAGGCAGAAAACTCCTAAAGCAGCTGCTCCTAAGACATCAGTAGTGACTTTAATTGTCGTCCTCCAATTGGCAGATGTCGTCATAGTCTGTGATTCTGGTTCAACACAAGGTGGAAAGTCTGGTTTTGATCCAATGTAGTCCAGTCAATTTTGAGATTTTCCCCATAGTTGGAACTTGATATGGAAACCTTTACGTTTATGTTTTCATAAAGCTCCACATCTATCTACAGCTTTATATTTATCTACATTCATAAAAAAATTCCAACACAAACATTATTTAATAGAACAGTCAGAAACTGCCGGGAAGCTTTCAGCGACCGTAGTTAACAGTTCAGCTCGACTTTGTTTGGCTGCGTATTAACTAAGAGTTTCCTGAAGGTGATATCAACACCATTCATCAGCGTCACTCCGTCAACACAACAGCCGAACTCCATTTACACTGACTGAAGTCATGGAGAACCACAGCAGCTCCCAGCAGGAAGACAAATCCAAACAAACTAATACGGCCAAACACTGGGTGACACGGCCGCCATTGTGTTAGTATAGGTAATGAAAGATTATACAGAGAGGACGGACCACCTCTGAAACTGACCCTGGGGCAGCTCACTCCTGTGCTATACACACTTTTGGACAATTTTACACAATCACAAATATTATTGTAAAATATATTGCAAACAAATAATATTTTTTTTCTTCATTGTTGACAGGAAAATACTAACAAAGGCCAATTCCATCATGTCAGTCCTCAACATTGTCATTGTATCAAAGTCAACAAATAACAGAGAAGTTGTTTAAAACGGAATAAAAATTAATGAAATCATTACCTCATCAAATTAATATTTAGCAGTTCTGTTGTTCTCTATGTCTCTATGTGTCCATCAACCTTTTTGCTCCTCAGTCTTAAATGTCTCCTACTATTTCCACAGACCAGTCGTTAAGTTTTGGCAGATAAATACCCCTTAATAAAATTACATTTTCGCATTTTCTGAAATATTTTCCTACCTATAAAATCTTCCTACCCAAATTAACAGTGCATGTGCACAACAAGGATTTCCCAAGTGCACACAGCCTATAATTTTCTCCTACCAGACTGGTATAAAAACTTGTATGACTCATTCATTTTGAGTTTATTGTTGTTGTCTTGACTGAGAAAATATTTCCTAATCAAATATAGTTGCATTATTGATGATGGAATCCTAGCCA
>JAFBJS010000633.1:46623-60919 GCA_016785265.1 Paraplagusia blochii | reverse complement strand
TGATATGGGTATGGATCAAGTGGAAGGAATAGACAGATGGGGACAAAAGGAAACATTATTTCTCTGTGGACCAGAACCAATTCACCCACCGACCAAAGGTTGGGCACCACTGCTCTATGAGGTGTCCAAAAACTATTTTACATCCCTGTGTATTGGGTTGAAATATATTCTGTTTTTGGGAAAAATATTTAGATCAAATTTTTATCAGAGCTCATTATATTTGTTTCTAGAAATTATTTTTAGACTTTTGGTCAAAATATGTCATTTTTCCTGTCATCTATTTTTACTTTTTATGCATTTCTGTTTGCCAGGATGAAAGCAGGACGTGCAGACTTTTCCGGATGAGGTCTACATTTAGACTGAATCCTGGTGGAGGGGGGTGGAGAGGAAGAATCAGACAAGGAACAGAAGGAGAAGAGAAGAGAGGAGGTGAGGAGAGGAGAGGTGAGGAGAGGAGGACCTGGCAGACCTGACGTTGGCACATTGTTTTGATTTTCAGGGCAGAGATGAGGGGCGGGGAGGAGGAGGAGTAGGAGGAAGAGGAGGGTGCGGATTTGATAATGTCTTGTTTTGGGCCCTCACCTTCAAAGGGCGGCCCCTGAAAGGCCCTACTAATCACAACATGTGATGAGACCAGTAGAACAAAGACAGTCGGGGCAGAAAATAACAGCGTGGGAACTCTGGGTGAACTTGAAATACAACAAGAGGGCGCTCACCCCGCCTCCCCTCGTCCTCCCCTCGTCCTCCCCTCGTCCTCCCCTCGTCCTCCCCTCGTCCTCTCCTCGTCCTCCTCCTTCTACTGACACACACACACTCACAGGCACAAACTCATGCAGACGCACACCTGTGTTTATTGTGACAAGGGATTTAGATTGCATGGAGTGTGTGTGTGTGTGTGTGTGAACGCAGCTCCCACACACACACACATATATTATCAGTGTGCTGACTGTGTGAGAGCATCTGTGTGTCTGTCCTGTCGCAGCCACCGCAGCCTTGTACAACAACAATAAGATGAAAAAAAGCCCTAAGTGCTTCCTGTCATTCAAACCTACCAAAATAAGGCGTCTCTGTTCTCCACGACCGCGGCCTCGTCTTCAGACGCTCACGCTGAGATCTCCATCTGATCACTGTCACCTCGCCCAGTGACACTCAGACAAGTCGGGTGTTTATTCCTCTGTGCATCACCAAGGAAACCAAGTCCACCAGTTAGTCAAACTGCAGCATCGACTGTGATGCACGAGAAGTTGGTTCCAGGCGTGTTCAAAGTAGGGCTCGTGGGCTGTTCTTGCAGCGGACGGATTTAGCAGGAGGATTAAAATGATTAAAACGAAAAAATGATATAATGTAACATAACATGCTCCAGGACATGGCAGCGACATTTTTGATTCTTAATTATTTTTCACTTTTATAATTTGTGGTAACCTGTTGGACTTTAAGGGTTCACTTGAATGAGTTCTGTTCCTACTGTTTTCTTACTTTATATTTCTGCAAATTTTTAAACACCATTTTTACATTTTTGAGGTGACAGCAGTGGTCTCAAACCCGCGGCCCGTGGGCCATTTGCCCTGCTCTGGAGAGTTGCTGTTTCTTCATCTTTTCTTTTTCAGTCAGTTTTGTTGTTTATTACTTTTTATAATTTTTTTGATGAGAAATCAACTCTGTGTTGGAGCAGTGTTTTTTTTATCCCATCTTTTATGCCTAAAGTGACACTTTTCCTTCTTTTATTTATTGCCTCCCAATTGCGTTGCCTGGAGTTAATGTCGTAGACCATGCATGTGATTTGTTGTTAATGAGCCTGGATGACGTTTAAGACATAAATTCTCCTCTCAGTTGGGTGGGTCGGACTCATCGTCTGCCTGCCGGCGACAACTGTTTTCAATCCGGACGACAAACAATAAAACAACACTAACAAGGCCGTGTCTTTGAAACAATGATGTTCTATATGGGTTTTTATTGGGTTTAACATCTCAGTCATCAGTAAAGTAGACCACTGTCGTCGGTTGTGTTTCCTCTGATGATCTGAAGGCCGTCGACATAAATCACACTCTTTCATTTTAATACGTTTCTGCACTAAATGATTTTATTCCACATCTACAGAGTCAATAACTACCAGTACTGGTACATGTTGTGATAATTTATCAGGTTTTCCGGTGTTTCTTTTGTCTTAAACACAAAGTCTCAGGTTAAAGTTACGTAACACCTTGTCTTGTTGTTGTATTGTAGGACAGTCTCCTGTCTGAACACGGTCGTCCCCAGGCCCTGCAGCAGCAGCAGGCAGTAACATGAGCCCTGAGTGTATACAAACACACACCAGCGGTTCTGTCAAATTATTTGGGGAGTGTGACCATCAGAGGGCCCATGCACTGATGCTGCTGCTGCTGCTGCTGCTGCTGCTGGGGAAACTTGTCTGATGGTCTTTTGTTGCAGTCTTCAAGTCCCTCACTTTAAAGCTCTCTCTCTCTCTCTCTCTCTCTGTCTCCCTGTCTCTCTGTGGGGTAGGGTTAGACTTGTTGGCTTCCTCTGGTTGCGGCACTGCTCCCTGTCTCCCTGCTCCCGGGCTGAGTCAGTATTGGATTACAGGTTCACACGCTCGCTCGCAGACCGCCCGTCGCCCCGACCAATTGCTCCATTCATTCCAGCGCCGGAGACGGCCGTCGGCCTCTGATTGGTTATCAGCGGCGGTTAGGGAACTTTCCCACGGCCAACGCGTGCTGACAGCCGGCCAGCCACTCCTCATCACCACCGGGGACACACACAGGAGGAGGAGAAAGACAGGAACGGACCGAAAGACCATTGGACCGCTGTCAAAGTTCTCCAAAGATCCTCTATGTCCTGGAAAACCTGCCACCGCAACGTAATATTGAAAAAAATATAAAAACCCCTGCGCTGTAAATGCTGTTGTAAACACTGATATAGTATTTACAGACAGCCATAAGTCATACTGATGTATTTAATTATTGGTCAAAAATATATAAATTTTGTATTAATTTATTTTATTAGTTATTAGTTATTTTCTTTGCGTATAAATCTGTTTTTAACTCTAGTTTAATTAAGTACAGGTAAAATACATATTTCTATAATCATTTAAAACACATTTAAGTGAACTTTGTTATTCGATGATTTATTGTTATTGTTTGTTGTACCTGATATATTCAACGCTACAGGTTCTATCGTAGAGTTTTTCCCGCCTCCGTTTTTGGAAACCTCATCAGAGTGAGACATCTTCACTCCTTGTCCTATCAGACCTGTCAAATCTCCTGCTCTGGAGGCCAAACTGCGCCTGTCTGTCAAACCCGGCTGCCGCCCCGTGATTGGCTGAGCGTCACCGAGGCCCCGCCTCCCCTGTCTGGCAGCGGTGTTGAAATGACACCGTGGGAAAGAGCCGAGCTACAAACAGAGGAGCTCGGGGCTAAAGCGGGGACACGGACACGGACACAGGAGGAGAGTCGAACTGAAGGAATACTTTAGAAGAAGATTCTTAAAAAATCAATTAAAAATGAAGAGAAATCACGACTTCAGCTCATCCGACAGTGAACTGGATGAAAACATTGAAGTTGAAAAGGAGAGCGCGGACGAGAATGGGTAGGTTTGACAACTGTGTGGAATTTTATCCTGTTTTTGATCAGTTAGATTTATTTATATATATATATATATATATTGATTTATTTATTTTTTATCCTCTTGAAGGAACATGAGTTCTCCGCTCGGGTCCATGTCTCCCACCACCTCAACTCAGGTTCAGGCGAGGAAACGGCGTCGAGGAGTAAGTTCATCCTGTCAGTTCCAGATCCAGGGATTAAAAACACGCATATTGTTTCATATCTAATTATTGTAACTCTTTCTTTAAATCAGATTATTGAGAAAAGACGCCGTGACAGGATCAACAACAGCCTGAGTGAACTCCGCAGACTGGTGCCCAGCGCCTTCGAGAAACAGGTCAGAGAGAGAGGAGAGAAATCCTGAAAGTTTCCCTTCATCTTGTCTTTTATTGACATGTTTTCTTCTCTTATCTCTCCATCATAACAGGGCTCGGCCAAACTGGAGAAAGCAGAGATCCTGCAGATGACAGTGGACCATCTGAAGATGCTTCATGCAGCCGGAGGCAAAGGTGAGAAGATTGGTCAAAGCATGAACATTTCTGATAACCTGGATCCACGGGAATGGGATTATCTGATGGGGTCTTTGGTTTATTCATTCTGTTGTTGGTACAAAACCCGAGAATTAATCCCTGAGTTAATTTCAGTAAATTATAGTCTGGGATGACAGAGTTTTCTCAGCATCTCTGGACATTTGTTGTAAATTAAATTTCAGTTCTGTGTTTTACTGAAAATGCAAAAAGAGTTGTTGGATGAAGGTTTTTTCCAAATTGGAAGGACTCAAAAAAAGAGTTTCTTCCAGAAAATTGTTTGCGGCGTCTATAAAGAAATCATTATCCAACCTGACTGTTGACACTCGCGCTCTTCCAAACCCTGCAGGCCTTTTTGATTCATGCCAAACAGAGATGCCTCCGTTCTGGATGAACTAGTTTTGTTCTCTGCTCGTCAGATGACTTGTCCTTCTGAGACTCATCCACTGTCTCCTTGTCTCATCGTCTCCCTCCTCCCTCAGGTTACTTTGATGCTCACGCTCTGGCCATGGACTACCGCGGCCTGGGTTTCAGGGAGTGTCTGGCTGAAACGGCCCGTTACCTGAGCATCATCGAGGGCCTGGACAGCACCGACCCCCTGAGGATGCGTCTGGTCTCTCACCTCAACAACTACGCCAGTCAGAGGGAGGCTCACTCCGGCCTCAGCCACCTGGCCTGGGGTTCTGCCTTTGGGTCTCCACCTGCCCATCTCGCCCACCCGCTGCTCCTGCAGCACCAGCAGGGGGCAGCACAACTGGCACCTTTACCCCGCAGCGCCACCAGCAGTCCTCAGACCCCTCTGTCGTCCACAAACACGTCTCCGGCATCTTCTTCCTCATCCGCCTCCTCTGCCTCCACCTCATCGATCCCAGAGTCTCACAGACGCAGCAGCACGGCCGCCAGTCCTCACTCGGATCAAGGCCCGATCCGGGTCACGCCCACGACTGTCACACCTACCACCGTCCTCCACCCAGCTCTGGTTCATACGTCCGCGTCCAAGCTGTCCCCTCCGCTCCTGTCTTCACTCTCAGCGTTCCCGTTCCCCTTCAGCGCCTTCCCCATCATCTCCCCCACCACCACCATCAGCCCCCCGGCCCCTGCGTCCAGTGTGGGGAAACCCTACAGGCCCTGGGGAATGGAGATAGGAGCGTTCTGACTGAAGTGACTGAGACTCTTCTCACCCACCAGCTGAGCTGGACCTTCATGGACGATGTCTCTACTGGTTTTTGGATGTCACAGGAGAGGAGATGGAGAGAGCACATGGATTTATAAAGAAATACATTTTTATAGAATAAGATAAAGTCACAAATTGACACAAATGTCAGGAAATCCCCTGAGAGAGAAGTCAGAGTTTTGACTTCATTTTGGTTTTTAGACAAATGTGTTTAAATAAATGCAAAATAAATAAATTATAAATATATAATAACTTCAAACTCAGATCTGTAGATTTTGAACTTTATTCTGAAAAAGAAACTTTTCCACAAAGTCATTTTTTTTCCGTCCATTTCTTTTAAAAAAGTCTTAATTCCACTTGGAGAAACTTCCTGGTCGTTTTCCTCTCCAGTAGAAAGTCATAGCTGTAGGACTTCTTTTTTCCACACCATGTTTTTTGTGTTTTGTATAGAACTAAAAAAAAACAAACAGTGAGAACGGAGACTGCGGCTCAAACCCATCAGGGGTGATTTATCGTCTTGATTGATCTACGTTCCTGCCTACGCCTTTAGAAGTTTCACCCACCGCTGTCGGCCAATCAGGAATGACTTTCCCAGATGGTCAAGCAGTTGCCGTCCTTCAAGTTCCTGGGTGAAACTGCCCCCCCACCCCTTCAACAAGTCTTTGTTTTGCCCCCTCCTCCTCCTCCCTGAGCTGTTGATGCTCCGGTCACAGAGAGAGGGAGGGTGGAGGCCAGGGTGGAGGTGGTGGTGTGAGCGTCAACCTCCTTTTACAGCAGTTTATGGGGTGGAATAACTGAAGCCAGGTGTTTGTTTGACTTCATTCTGGGAACAGAAATTGTGGAAGTAACTAAACCATGAGGTCCCCACAAACTCTCGGGTTGACTGGGCACTTCCATTGTCAAACCAACTTCCTCCACTGTAACAACTTAACAATCTGAGCTTCACATGTGTTTTTACCACTTGGTTAGGTTTTTTTACCAGCTGTTGCAGGTTCTTTTCTCAAGGTAATGAAGTGAGTGTTATTTGTACTGCAGTATTCCTTCATGGTCCAGTCACATCATCCTGCTCTGACTCTTCATCAATATTATCATAAAAAGAGAATTTTGCTCCTGGTCAACGTGTGTCTCCTGTTAAACCTCACTGTGAGATTGTATATTTTGTATTTGTACAAATGAGTGAGCACTGACAAATATCATTTCCAGCGTTTTAAAGTTGTCTATGGGGTAAATGACACATTTTCTTTTAATAAAAGATTTTTTTTATAAATGAATTTTATTGTGTCCTGAATTTTTCTATTTTCTGATGGTAGTTTGAGACAAAAACCTTAAAAAGAAAAAAAAATATTAAAAATCCAATGCATGGAAGTTTATTCCTGTATGTTTAAAGCATTACTTTTAAATTGTAAAAGAAAAACTTAAAATATATGGAAAAAATATTTTCCAGGGAACAGCACCTAAGGAAAAGGAGAACAGAAACATTTTTCAAGTAGGCGCTGGTAAAAAAAAAATGTATTAAAAGCAAACAGAAGAGGGAGTAGTGGTAGAAGTTGAAGAAAAAAAATAGGAGAAGAAGAAGAAGTCACAAGTTCTCCCACCTACGTAAGTTACATTTAGTGGTATAACATAATCAAGTATTAACCAGAAATATATAGTATTTCGCCTTGAATCTGGTTTTCCTGACAGTAAACACCAAAAAGAGACGGAGTGGTTGCTACAGAAACATCTTGAATCTTAACACAGGCCTAGCTTACAGGCCTGTTAGCCTGAACAGAAATACTACCTTAAATTAACCCTGAGTGATTCAAAGTTGACTCAGGTTGACACTGTTAGGGACATCTTTAAGGTGGAAATGCACCTGTTGAGAAGTGACTTTTCCATCCACTCTGTTTGCTGTGGGTCAGGAAAGAACAGGACAGGAGAGGACAGGACAGGAGAGGACAGGACAGGAGAGGACAGGCCTGGTCTGTATCTGATGCTCACTGCTGCTTGTTTCTCCCTCCGTGTGTGCACAGGAAACCATTAACAAGGAGGGGATATCCTGGACAATAGCAGCCTGGCTGGCCCCATGTGCTCCGTGGGAACTAGAGAAGGAGGAAAGAGAAAGGGAGGGAAGGTTCGAGGACCGAGGGGAAGGGGCTCAGGGTGGAAGATGGAGGGAAGAGAAAAACAGGAGGGAGAGGAAGTGCAGCGCGGAGCTGGTTCTGTCTCTCTGCCATGGTTCCAGTTTGGACCAGCTGCACTCGCTGTTTTCAGCTCCTACATGCTGTTTGGGACGATGACGCAGGGGCCACTGGTGACGTCAGAGTTCCTGCGTGTAAAACCACAACAACAGACTTCTGAGTAAGGAGAACCTGTGTAATGGCTCCACCTGCTGGACATTTGTGGTATATAAACGTTGACGATGTTCAGCACAGATTCTCTGCCAATAATTGTACTGCTATGGACAGGACTGGACTGGACAGGACAGGACAGGACTGGACAGGACTGGACTGTACTGTACTTCTTTCTCTTTGAAGAACTTTAAAACCCGCAGTCAGAGCAAAGTTTGAGTTTATGTTGAATTGTTGATAAAATAAAAACAATATATTAATTGCAATATCTTGATCATATGTAATATATTATAGGTATATGTTCTAGAGCTGACCTGGGCAAACTAAGGCCTGTGGCCCGGATGTAGACCGTTTGACTTGTAAATCTGGCCCAATTCACTTCTCCAAATTAACCCATTAATTTATATGAATATATGATATGTTTTTACCATTTACCAAATAGATAGTACATTTGCATTTTAGCCTTTGACTTTTACATGTATTTTTTTCTTGGTTCACACAAATATCTGCTGCTGACTGGGTCTCAGTGTCAAATATCAGTTCCCAGTGTATAGAGAATAAATTAGCTTCAAGCTTTTATAATTATTTAAACTAACCTTAACTTTAAGAAACTGCTAAGTAATCATCATATTTTGCTTATATGGAATTTACCATGAAAATCTAATGTTTTTCAAAGAGGATTATTTACATTGAACCCATTGAACCACATGTTTCCTTTTAAAGTAATAGTTTTTGTTGTAAACCTGTGACAGATAATGTCATCTAAAGTGTAATACAATATAACATGAACCTTGTATTTATACCAAAATAACCATAAAAAGCTGCATCAGTTCGATCTCAGAAGAAAAACTAACTTATACTTTTTCTTTATTGTTTTTAGCTGAAATAAAAGCTCATCTCCATCCATTCATCCATCCATCCATGACTGGTGCTTCTCCCAGCATCCATCAGGTCCACAGGACACAGGACACAGTTCTATCAAACAGGTCTGAATCCACTGCTAAAAACACAATGTCTTTATTAGAATTGTTGAAATTTTTATGTTGGTGAATTGTAAATGTCTGTAGTGCAGAGATGTCAAACTTGTGGTCCACGGGCCTTTTGCAGCCAGTGGAACAATATTTCGTGGCCCTTACCTTAAAATATAACACATAGTGTTACTGCCGCATGATTTATAGAGGGGTTTTACTGCAAGTCAACAATCATGGGATGATGGATGTTCTCAGTGTAAACGCTGCTGTGAATGAATTTCTGTATTGAAATGGAAACTTTCCATCGATGTAATATTCACTTTCATCCAGCAGTGGGCGATGGATGAAAGTGTTTTCTGTATTGATCAAAACTTCAGACCATTGTAGTAAAACTATTTTCACAGATTGATGTACTCTACTACAGTGGTCCCAACCACTGGTGATTGGTTGAATCCCTTGCCCGTTGGAAAGCGTGTGAGTGAGTGTTTCTACAGTACAGATACATGTATGTGTGGAGGGAGGAGTGGCGGGAACGAGGATGAGGAGCTGTCTCTTATACACATCTTGAATTTCTGTATTGAAATGGAAACTTTCCATCGATGTAATATTCACTTTCATCCAGCAGTGGGCGATGGATGAAAGTGTTTTCTGTATTGATCAAAACTTCAGACCACTGTAGTAAAACTATTTTCACAGATTGATGTACTCTACTACAGTGGTCCCAACCACTGGGCCGGGGACCAGTACTGGTCCGTGGGTGAATTGGTTCTGGTCCACAGAGAAATAATGTTTCCTTTTGTCTCCATCTGTCTATTCCTTCCACTTGATCCATACCCATATCAACAAAAGAACTGACCAATAGAATGGCTAGGATTCCATCATCAATAATGCAACTATATTTGATTAGGAAATATTTTCTCAGTGAAGACACATAGTCCTTGATACAAGATTCTAACCCTTTATACTGGTAGGGTTAATTTATAGGCTGTGTGCACTTGGGAAACCCTTGTTGTGTCCATGCACAGTTAATTCCAGTAGGAAGATTTTATAGGTAGGAGAATATTTCAGAACACTGGAAATGGACTTTTATTAAGGGTTATTTATCTGCCACAACTTAACAACCTTTAACTGGTCTGTGGCTCAACACAACACTGGTCTACTATAGTAGAGAATTGTTTTCTTCACCAGGAAGATTTTACATTTTATAGATTTGTTCTTTTTTGGGGATAAATCCTCTAGTTCTTAAACCCCTGGTCCACAGACTCCTGGTTAATGTCCTGTTTTTTGGCCCTTATATGAACTGACAGTGGAGGCCGTGGCCCCTCAGGCCCCTGCTGGAGTGTGAAAGAAGTGACTCTGGTTTCATTCACTGAACCCAAATCTTTATTAACCACTGCTTGCTCACAAAGATATACAGTATGTGGAGAGAGAGAGAGAGAGAAAGAGAGAGAGATAGAGGGGGGACACACAAAGGAGGGCGAGAGAGAGATAAAGGGGGAGAGGGAGGGAGGCAGGTTTGTCGTTGACACTGTTGGTTTAAGCTGGGTTTGATCAAACATCTGCCTTTTCTCTCTCTCACACACACACACACACTCACACACACAAACACACACTCTCACACACACCTGTGGGCCTATCATGCTGACTTCTCTACTCATCGTATCCTGAGTCGGTCAGACTCGGTCCTCGTCCTCGGAGGGACAGACTGTCTCTCTGTCCGTCCTGTTATGGCTTCGACGTCGTTCTGTGCCCGTCGTTCAGTAACTGTTACAGTGACATGGAGCGAAGTGCGAAGGTTCCAGAAGGTTCTGATGACGCCGACAACTACTCTATAAGTATTTAGTAGAATATTCACAGTAACAAGTCTGATCTGAAGTGAGTTCTTTTATTGATTTTCTTCTATTTTCGTGTTTCTACGATGCGTTTAACTTCTGTTGTATCTATTACTGTAAATGTGATTGGTAGCTGGTTAGCCGGAGATAATAGGAGGGCTGCTATTGGTCAGTGATGTCACACTTGTCATTCCCGGTGACGTATGAAGAGAGTTAATGCCACTGTGCTGTGATTGGTTGAATCCCTTGCCCGTTGGAAAGCGTGTGAGTGAGTGTTTCTACAGTACAGATACATGTATGTGTGGAGGGAGGAGTGGCGGGAACGAGGATGAGGAGGGGGAGGGCGGGCGGGGGGCTAAATGCTATAGTGTTCTCCTGTAGCGCAGTCGCCATCTACCTCACAGGAGTGGATGTGCAGCGGCGGGTTACAGTCCTCACAGGAACACAGACTGACTCCTTTATTTCCGCTACTGACCGGAAGTAGATCGAACCCAACACATACATGGGGTTTTATCCGATAGAACTGAGGCCAGATGGAACTAAAGCCGGCGCGAACAAAACTTTTTGTGCCGCGGTCCAAACGTTGACACGGGGCCCAGTTTAGAGGCAGATAGATGGAGTATTTTTGTGAGTAAATGACATGGATATGTCATTAGCATGACAATTAGCCTTTTCTACCCCATCTATTGGTGAAATGTAGGTATTGCAGGAAAAAGTATGTATAAATAAATGATATTTTGACAAGTTTGGTCGACTGGATTAAAAAGCCATAAAGGAGGCAGAATGTGAGGCCTGGGTGAGGACGGCGACGGCGGCCGCAGCAGACATCAACTAGCTGTCGAACTCACAAAAAACATCTACAAGCCTGTCACCACACGAGAGAAACCAAAAGAAAACATTCTCAGGCTGAAATGGACCAGAAAAAGAAACAAATACAAAGAAACATGGAAATGGAAAATCAGTACATCCACACACAGATTATGCTGAGAGAAGGAACTCATATAAAAATGGCACACTGCAATCAATACTTCTGCTGCTGTATCATACTGTATATAACAAAAAAAGAAGTATTTACAGAAACCAATACCCACGGTCACCACTGGTCAATTTCATCTGGTTTTGTTATTTAAACAGAGCAAAAACATTCTTCTTTTGAGTAGTGGGTGGGAGAGATTAATTTAAATGAATTTTTCACTCTTTTTAGTTTTTTTTTTTTTACACCCCAACACGTTTCTGACCTTTCAATTTCTGGGGTTGGTAAATTCTCAGGCTGTGATAAATTCATAGTATTATGACAAGAATGGAAGGAGACGCAGGAGAGAGGGGAGTCATGGGTTGGTTGGTGGAGAGGGGAGGGCGGCTGTCGGTGTTCCTCAGGGTCAGGGTTTGGATGGGAGGAGGGTGTAAGGGAGGGTCGTGTTTCTCATGCTGTCAACTCTTCTCTCAACTCCTTGTTCCTGCGCACCTCCTGAGCGTGCTTCTCCTGGAGGAAAGACAAACACATCAGGGCTGGATTTCGCTCTGATTATTGTTTCTTGTTCCGTGAAATATTTCTCTGTTTTCACGCGTGACTCTGACTTCTCCACTCATGTCATCCTTCAACAATTGTCTCATGTTTTACTAATTTGCTATGGCAACAAATTACAGATGTTCAATAAGATTATCCTCCAACATTTGCACAATTATATAATCTGTAAGAATCATTATGGGGTTTTTTTCCTCTGATAATGCAATCCCTTTCTGTGAATAATCATAGAATACAATAAGGTGTTTTGTACAGAAAAATAAATAGATATATTTTACCAAGGCTATGGATATTGGTTATAATTAAGTGGTTGGACATTATTGGCATATTTGATATTGGCTAAATTACTGGACACACCTTGGAAGAATCATTGTCAACAAAGAACTAAATCACTATCCTGTTATTGACAAAATGGTGGCTGTGTCCCAGCAGTATTGGAGAATTGGAATTGGAGTAAAACCTGGAAGGTTCCATATGGGACCTCAGTGGCTTTAAGACCACCCTGACCATGGAGTGCAACGGTACTCAATCCCCAGTGAGACATTAGTCCCCGCCCCTCACCTTCTCCTGGAAACGCTCCATCAGGGCGGCCAGGTAGGCCATGCGGTTCTCCTCGTTCTGCTCCATCTTCAGCTGGAGCTTCTCCTCGGCCAGGCGGCTGTAGTTGCTATGGTTTTCCATGGCCTTCAACAGCACGTCGCGCTCGTGCTCCCGCTTCTCAGCCAAGATCCTGAGAATCTCGGCCTCCTGGGACTGAGGAGCACAGCAGAGACACAACCTTATGTTGAGACTCGTTGAGTCCAGCTCCAGAACACCAGACTTCCTTCATCTTCTAATACTACAGTAAGCTGTAGCACTCATGTGTGTTTGACCCACAACACCGGACATCTGACATTGAAGAAACCTGTCAAACTGCATTATTGATCAGGTGATTGATCTGTTGATGTCCATCTGGGTTTGGCAGCTGGTGGGTCGACTGTATTGAGGACCAGATCAATGTTGTGCAGGAATTAGCCGCAGTGTGATGACATTTTTCTCAGCAGTTTGGCAGCTGCTGCGGTCGATGTGATGCACAATTGACCAGAACAAACCAGGCGTTTTATAGGATGTCAAGAAGTGTTGGTCACAGCAGGAGTAGAAGATGGTGAGGGTCATTTACTATGGTCAGTGGGTGTGACCTTTAATAAAGATAAGTGATCAGTGATGATGATGATGATGGGAAACATCCTTACTCTCCTCCGGTCCTCAGCTGCCTCCAGCTTCTTCTGGATGTCCTCCAGGGAAATGTCCCTCTTGGGTGGGCTGGTGACGCAGTGGGAGACATCGGACACAGGGGACGTTGCCTTCAGGATGACCTCGAAGGCCTGACCTGAGGCTCTTTTGTTGATGGGTTTGATGTCCATGTCTGGAACAAGGATTTAATAAAACGCTGATGTTTTTCTACTTGTATTAAAATTTAAGTTAAAAAGATAAAATATCTGTGTTTTTTAGTCATCGTAAGTGTTTTCACCAACCTTCAAATTCACCCATGAGGTTTTTGCGGGCCTCAGGGTAGAGACAGGAGCAGATGAGCGAGAGGACGGAGATCTCCTTCATCTTCTCCTTGTAAGCTGAGCACAAAGAAGAAGAAACGAGGCTGCGTTTTAGTCAGAGTTCAGATCAACATCAGAAGGAGGAGAGTCCATACTGGTCCTCTGGCCTTTGTTTGATCACAGCAGAAATGGACGTGTCCTTTTTCTTGCCTTAGCCTCCTCCACTCCTCCTTCTCCCTCCCCATGTCCCATGAGAATCCCTCCCCTCTCCTCCCTCCCTCACCCTGCATCTTATTAGCCATGCATTTCATTTCAGATTATTAATTATTGACGCAGCCAGACCATCACCATTTTGCCTTTCAGCCATTTCCTGGCTCAGACAAATGAAGGAAAATAACAAGAGAATAGAAGTAATGTCTCTTAGTCTCCTTCTAGGACTGTTTGGACCGATCTAGTAACGGATTCTGACTCATCCTTGTGAACCTTTTCTCAAAATGTATGATAATTAAGTATTTGTATATATATTTGTATATGTATTTTTGGAATACATTTGCATTGTTACTTTTTTAACCTCTTTCCCAAATGTTTCAACTTGTTCAATCTCTAATCTTGTCTAATCTCATCTTTAATGTTGGAAATGGACTATTCATAATCTCTTACAACAAAACTTTTACATTTTTTATTGAGAGCCAACGATTCTCATATTAATTCTGATCAACTTTAAATCAAACTCTGTCTCAAGTCTTTGTCCCTTAAACCAAAGGTAATTAAAGGCGTCATGTCTTAAAACCTTGTCATTTCAACCA
>JAFBJS010000633.1:0-46356 GCA_016785265.1 Paraplagusia blochii | reverse complement strand
GTTGCAGAAACACTTTTTCATAGGTATGTAGTTACTTCAAGAGGAACCTTATTTCTCCTGTGGACGTGAGTTTGTCTGCCGCGCTCCAGTTTATATAGCAGTTGATTTTACCTTTGTGAATAATATAAGGTTGTAGGTTTGACTTCAAACTGATTCAGGGGCTGAGGGAACATCAAGATGTGTATAAGAGACAGGAGGAGATACTGTAGTACTACGGGACTCAGTCGGGGACACAGGCCTAATGGCTGAGAGCTCAGCTTAGCAGCACAGAGCAGAAATATACCAGTGTCTTTTCTCTGGTCCAAAAAGCTAATAAGACTGAAGCCAAGTGGACATCGGTCACGCTGACTGCATTTGGCAGTCTGCTCAGGACCGGAGAAAACGTCCACCGTCCCTGTCTAACCTTGATTTGTCTTGTTTGTGAGTTTGGTTGTAATGTGAAGCTCAGCTCCTGCAGCAGAACAGAACGGCAGAAAAAGATCTGCAACGCACTGCAGCTTCTGCACAGTATCAGAGTACAGCGGCTCAGGTGCAGCTTTTCATACTAACTGGCAGAGTACGGAACGATCCATCACCTCGAGCAGGCAGGGCCTGGGGGGCTGCAGGGGCCTCACTGTAGGAGGATGAAGTAAAAAGGTTTAGAGCAGTTGCTGCAGGCTGCTGTGGTGATCAGTCCAAAGCCTCCACTCACTGTCCTCTCATCCTCTAACCCTCATGAACATAAATGAGTTCAGCCTGGAGCCACTGCTGTAATGATGCTTCACCAGGGGGCGACACCAGTTATTGATGTTTAATACAAAACGAAACCCTGATATTTCAGACAGAGTGTTTTTTAAGTTCAATCATCTAAGTTTTTTGGGGGATAAACAGCTGTAAATTAAAGTAAAAATCACTAGATGGCAGCATTGCAGATCATTTTATTTTTGATACTCATATAGTGGGTTGTACACATATATACATACATATTACAAGGCCTATTTATGTAAAGACATTTATATTCACTTATTGATTTGAGTATTTTTCCCTTTTCTACCATTTCATGCCACTTCTACTTTTTGTTTCCTATTCTATTTTCTGTAAAATGTCAAATTTCCCCGACACTCTCCGACTCTCTCGCACACTTTCCGATGCACAGACTGGCAGACGCCACAGTAATGTGATCAAGTCTGTGATGCAGCTCCCTCTAGTCTCTGTCGGCCTCGTTAACCCGTTCTCCCTGAGGAGGAAGTGAGAAGTGGGCGGGAGTGTTAACAAATGCAGGGGGGAAAGGTACAGCAGAGCGGGGAATGAGAAGAAGGCAGTGGTTGGAAAGAGAAGAAAAAAAAAGGAAAAAAAGAACTCCAAGACGGGGAGAGGCATCGCTCAAATAAAATGACTGTCGACCAATCAGGCATAGCCTGGAGGAAGCACTGAGTCGTTAAGTCACAGCCGATGATTACGTTAACGCTTTTCTGATGGGACCTGACAGGGAGCGAGCCAGCAATGTGGACAGGTCCCAGTGGGAGTTAGCACCAGCATCAGACGGCCACCAGGGGGCCGTACTGAGCCTAATGGCAGGAAGCCACCAACATGAGGTGGAGAGCACTTTAATCTATAATTAGCAGACCACCTCCATCCTGCTGACAAAAGTGGAGGAGTCTTTGGTTGGGGACGTCACATGCTCATTAGCGAGTGCAGATATGTCAGGACCCCAGAAGCCATTTTCTGCCCCCCGTCGTCCCCCGCCCTGCCCTGCAGTGGCCCAGCCTGTCTTGACAACTGAAGGTTGAAACAAATCAGTGGAGCAGGTAATTTGGGTTAAGTGCTTATGAAGCACATCAGCACAGATCCCTGTTTGGAACTCGTCAAGCTCTGGTCCTCCGCTCTGCTGAGCATTATTTTTAGAATCAATTACCCATAAGAACCGGTGGTTCTGGGCTGAGATTGAGATTGTTGCCATATTAATTAATTTTGTTAAGAAATTATCCAATTATATTGTAAAATAGGCTAGGCCGGATAAACAGAATGGACTAAGGGGGCTGCAGCCCTGGGCCTTGCCACCAGGTGGGGCCTCAGGTGGGTGATGCCAAGTGACTAAAATTAGTGGAAGAGGTTTACTTATATTAATTTTACTCTACTTACAAACACCCAAAATATCTATCTTTAAAGTATAAGATAGATATCGTAGGTGAATAACATCTATAAAAATATGCTACCACCTTTAAAACAGAGGGTAGGGAAATATTATGGGTAGGAAAAATCTCTAGATATTTTGCAACAGGTAGGGAAATATTATGGGTAGGAAAACACTTTGTTACCCAAACTTCATCAGTGTTGGTTTGTTGGATGTTGACTCTGCAGCATCAATCACAAATGTTAACGCCCAAACAGATTTGGGCGACATCTGATCTGAGGGTCTGGTTCGTGGGCCATATGTAGTCCGTCAAGTCATTTTGTGTGGCCAGTGGGTCACTAAAGGGTCACTAGATGGCAGCATTTCAGCTGAAGTGCATTATACATCAATGTGAGGATAAACAATAAGTTGCAGAAACACTTTTTCATAGGTATGTAGTTACTTCAAGAGGAACCTTATTTCTCCTGTGGACGTGAGTTTGTCTGCCGCGCTCCAGTTTATATAGCAGTTGATTTTACCTTTGTGAATAATATAAGGTTGTAGGTTTGACTTCAAACTGATTCAGGGGCTGAGGGAACATCACCCACTGACTGACTGCTGCTCTGAGATTTGTGATTTACGGCCAATGCGCCACGATCTGGGTTTTTTTCTTTTTTTTTTTCGCCTCTAAATGTTTATTTTTTTTCACTTTGGAAGATGAACTCTGGCTGTGAATTAAATCTGAGTTGTAACTTTTTAATGTGAACCCTCTGAGATATTACTTTCATACCCATAATCAAAAACACATTTTTCCTTGGTGCAAAATATGAAATTGCAGTTTTATTACTCCGGAGAACAAATTCCTTTTTCCTCTGTAATGGCTATTGTAATAAGTTCACTCCCCACGGATCCGAATCATAAAAGTGAAAAGCGATCCCTGGATGACATCCTGTGCAGCTCAACAGTAAAACAAACCCAGTTTTAGACATGCTGGGTGAGGTGGTGTGTTTTCTTCTTTATATGTGAAGATAAAATGAGACAGGACCAGGTTTGACAGAGATGACGGCTATTTTGTGCCTGCGATTCACTCCAGCTGGCTGGTTTCAACCAGTCAGATCTGCAACCTGGCTTTCAGGAGCTGCTCCTTCTGTGCCGGCCTCAGAGACACAGTCTGCAGATTGTACTTCCTCTTCCAATCCATCAGTGACAGCCTGGATCATTAGTTATCTTCTCCACCTCCTCCTCCTTCCCACTGCATCTTTTAGGCTCGGCTTCATCTCTTTCTGATGTTTTCATCATTTCCATTCCTTCACCTCTCCATTTGTCACCAAGCTGCAGCGGCAGCACCAACAACCACACCTCTGCTCGGTCCCTTTTCTCCCTCTGGTTCCACCCACACATCATCCCTGCTGTCACTCTCATTAAAAATTGCTTCTACAGCGCACACACCAACAGAGCTGCTGGGGTTCGAGGCGAAACGAAATGTAAAACATATGAAAGGTTACGGACGGACCGACAGACAAACGTCACGCCGTGACCCTGAGAAATGCACAATCCTCCACTGCTCCACCGCCGTACAAAAGCACGACCTTGGCAGTGGCTGCGTGGAGGCGCTTTACTGCCCCCACCCAGCAACAACATTATTACAATATTACACAGACATTACTGCAGCACAAATGGCTATTAAAGGGAACGTTATGGCACCCAGATGCTGCGGGGCAGCTTCAATCATCTGCTAGATGGCAAATCATTCCCCTGTACAGTATCTGTCCTCGGAGAGGAATTCTCCCACAGTGTCAAATCTTCCATTTCATTATCCATGTCTTTTTTTCCAGCTCTAAAATTGAGTTGACGATTTAATGATAAGGTAAAAATGACTGATTAGTTGGACCCTCTCTGAAGGAGCATCAACTACTGATCCCAAATCTGGTTGTTAACACGATGGAAGAGATTGTTCTGAAACATCAGGTAGAATTTTTGATTAACTGCAACGATCCATGAATTAATTAGTAGTGTAGGTGTTTCTGATTCTCTTTATGTGCATTTATACTGTATGTACTATATAGCAAGAGGCATAAAACATACATATATGACCTGCAAAATACAGTTGTATGAATGTATATGTATATATTTATATATGTTTATATATATGTATATTTAGAAAGGCTCAGAGAATGGTGCAGTGTGATTTGCTGAATCACACTGAAGATGAATGAATGAATGTGTAATATATTTATATATCTATGTGTATGTGTGTGTGTTTGTGTGTGTGTGTAAAATACCTATACGTGCATACATATATCATAAATTAAAAATAAAAACAATCCTATTATATGTGTAGAAATATATGTGTATTAATATATAAGATAAATGTATTTGCACTTCACTGCCCTATAAAATATAACTTACACTTATAATATCAAATATAAATATATACACTGTTTGTCCACAAATATATTTTAAGTGTGTGTAAACATATATTTAAATATTATCTTTTTATCATTTTTTTATATTGAGAAACCAGGGGTTCCTGCACTACAACATATAATTAACAAATGTAATAGCAAACATAAATAAATTTATTGGCAAATATATTTTAATTGTGTGTAAATATATTAACTTTTTTTCATTCTCCTTTTCCTGCCCTATGACATACAATTGATACATGTAAAAGAAATATATATACACCCCCCCACACAAACACATATATTTGAAAATATATGTGTGTAAAAACTGTATGTCCCCGCCCTAGTGATTGAACACTGTCTTCCAGCACTTGTTATTGATCAAAGCAGGAGCCTCCAGCAGTGGGAACGTCAACTCATTAAGTCCTTGATTAATTGTAAACTACATCAAATCCATCTCACTGGTCACTGGTCACTGGTCACTGGTCACTGGTCATTTTCTAAACCCTTCATCCTGACTCTGTGTTAGTGGAAACAACAGCCCTATGACTGACTCACCTCTTCCCCTCAGCTTATCTCACAGACACACAGTCATCCAGACCTGGAACGCTGTGGTGCTGCATGGATCGATGTCACGCAGTGATAAATCAGTCTGGAATATCAGCGGTTCAGCTTCAACGCACGTGGCTCATAATGACAGTAAGGATGGAGATGATAAGGACGGAGGAGGCGGACGCTCAGACGTGACCAGTCGCTCATCGACATCACTGATGCTATGATGGTCAGAAATCCCCCCAGTGAACAAGAAAATTGATCGCAGGCCACCGGCTGAATGATCGCACCTAATTGGATATGACACGACTTCACGATGAGGATCAGGGCTAAAGTGCAGCCTAGGGGTGGAGGAGGAGGAGGAGGAGGAGGAGGTGGTGGTGGTGGTGGTGGTGGTGGTGGGTTAATGCAGATGGGAGTGGCCCTGAGCCCAGAAGGCTGTTTGAGGAATAAATCATCTATTCAGATTTCACAAGTTGTCATTTGTTTTTGCTTTATTGCAAAGTGGATGAACAAAGAAACAAAGTAGAAGAACGAGAGCTGTGTTCCTGCTCCAGGACTTTATGGACCAAGGAGTCAGTGGGAGGAGACTTCATCTTCTTCTTCTTCTTCTTCTTCTTCAGCTGCTCCCTTCAGGGGGTCAACGCAGCAGATCGTATGCCCTCCATCTCAGCCTCCTCTACTGTTACAACAACCTTCTCCACATCCATAAATCTTCTCTGGCGACGCCTCATCCCACACATCCACCAGATAACCTTCTGAACCTCTGGTTTAATGATAAACTCTTGGATTCTAACACAATATCATGGAAAAAGACAGAAATTATGGCTATTATTTCCATTAAGATCATGTTTCTCTCTATCAGACTTGGAAAGAATCCATTTTCAAAGCTGACATGTTAAAGACACAAGGCTGTGGTAGCTCCATAAATCAATTTTTTAACGTTGCATTAGTAAATAAACCAGGGTCTAAAGAACTCAATGCCCCCATGAGTCCATGCTGGCACCATGCCTGCTCACTGCCCATCCCATTCTGCCTGTTCAGGGCCTGGAGTCACAGTGGAGAAAAAGAGGCGGAGGAGGAGGAGGTGGTGGAGGAGGATGGAGTGACTATAAGGGCCTGGGTTAAGATGCCAGAGTCCCTCGACACATTTACAATGCAGGACCTTCAGCGCTGTCTGTCTGCACGCTCCTCCATCCATCAGGAGCCAAGTGGAGTAGAAAACAAACCCAGTGTTTCACTGACTGTCACTGTCGTCAACACCACCATCTTCAGAGTCTTCACTCAGAGTTTGCTCTAATCACTCTCCTACAGACCAGGCTGTGATGGTTCAATCAACATGCATTTTCATCAATATCCTTGTATTTTTTTCTACTAAATACTGCACCAACACCTCCAACTGTGGCCTGGTGGGAGAGCAACAACTGAACATACGAACCACATTAGTCACTGCTGGAGTTCAACTCCTGCTGCAGCCTTCGCAGCCCGTGTCTGTGACTGGAAGGATTTTTTTTTCATTGAAAGAGAAAAAAAAATGTGTGTAAGGATGTTCTCCTCTCCCCCACACCTCCTGCTTCTCCTCCTCTCTCCTCCTCTCCTCTCTCCAGATCATCCCAGCCTTTGGCATTCGCCCACAAAAAGGACTTCAAAGCTCTCCGCAGAAGCCACATCTACACAGGATGACCTAGTTTTGATGAGGGAGCTGTGTCAGGGTGAAATATGCTCCACACCGTGCAGAGCGGAGGCTCGGGGATGTTGGGTGGGGTCGCTGCATTATGCTGCTCGACTCTGAGTCAGGCAGAAAGAGGCAGGTGCAGCATCCATCCACTTAATTCTGCCCTTGCTGCTGCTGCTGCTGCTGCTGCTGGATGATCCCCTCAATCTCTGCCTCTCAGATTAGGCTCATGTAGAATAATTTACTGGGATTGATTTAATTTACAGCCCAGAAATCCACCTGCGTCACTGATACAACTGGATGCAACACACAGGTCTGGATTCTGCCTGAAATAAAATGAACTTTTTTATGATAACATTTAGATTCAATTGACAGATTGGGTTAAAAAAACAACTCAAGTTCCCATTAGAGTTGGACCGCTCCCTCTCTTCATCATCATCATCATTATCATCCTCCTCCTCAGCATCCTTTTGTGCCATGGGTGTCGCCACAGCATCTCACCGTCATCCAACCTGCCTGAGCCGCTTCACCTCCAGCAAAAAAAAAAAAAAAAAGAAAAATCTATATATATAGCACTCACCGATCGCGGTCTTGGCCATGTCTGTACCGGTCTGTAGCTGCGGGTGTATCGGTCGGTCGGTCTGTCGCTGGATGGATGCTGTGTCTCAGGGTGGAGGACCTGCTGGTAAGGCACTGAGTCAGCAGAGACGGAGGCTGCTGGTGCGCGTGGTGGTCTGGAATGAACACCGTGAAGTCAACGGTAAATAACTGGGACCATGCCGGAAGCGACGCGAGCGTTTTCTTCAGAATAAAAGCATACATTGACCGGCACCTAGGAGAATAGGCAGGACACACCCTTTTGTCTGCCTCTTTGATAATATAATCTCAGATTATGTCAACGAGACTCTGTATGAAGACTTTATATCTGATTTTTTTTGTGGTCTGCTATTGTTGAAAATCTGGAGACAAAACGCGTAAATCCCTCTCGTGGATATTGTATGAAGCTAAATTTATTTATTCATTTGCTCTTTATTATGACTTATGTTAACAACCAGTGATAAGGTTTGCCTGAAATATACTAACAACACCCAATAAATAAATCAATTCATATTCATTATATTATTTGTTCATTACTTATCCTGTCAATGGAAACTATTTTTTAATGCCCTGAAACTTATTTTCTGTTGAGACTTTACATAGTTAAATTAAACCAGTTTAAATAAAAGATATTAATACAACTTATTAAAATAGAGATTGCAAAGTGATGATGTTGTAACAGAAAGTAATTGGGGAAAAACGGCATTTTAGTACAGCATTAAAGTACATTTTAGTACAGCATTAGTGTACATTTTAGTATAGTTAGATTTCACACGACTTCCTGGATGGATCCACCCAATCATTACGCACCATATTTTCTTATTCCTGCGCTTTATTTTGAAGGTTTTGGCTACAAAGCTGGAAGATTGTCTAATTGACTGTGGTTCAGTGATAAACGTTTATGTGTCTTACAACATCCAGTGGGTGCCTCACTCCCCTGACTCCTGATCACACCCAGACAGTCCAGTGTCCGTGGTGGAGGGTTCATCCACAGACATGGGTGTTTCCCTCTTTGTTCCTCCAGAGACGGTCTTTTCTGACCAGGGTGAGAGGAAAATATGACTTGTCATAGGTTGTCATTTAAGTTTAGCTGAGAAATAGACTCATTTTATTTAGAAATGTGTGTGTTAATTCACTTCTGAGAATAATTGGATAATTGAGACGGAAGCATAATAATCACTTGTTTAAGCTTATTTTTTACATTTAATTAAAATCAAACAAAATGAAAATATTACCAAAAAGATTTTTCGATATTATTTCTCTAATTATCTTATCGACTGAATAGAAGAAACAATTAGTCAGAACAATAAATTTCAAAGCTGCCTGCGCGAGCAATATCCTCTAGAGGGCAGCAAAACTCACTTTATAAAGTTTTATTTACATAATGTTATTTTTACATCTGGAGAACATCCCTCAAGAAAGGATGGCGAGAAGTTAATGATATATGCCAGCTACAATACTGTTTAATATGTCACTTCAGGGAGAAAATACGACATGGATTAAGATGAATTAAGATAAATAAGTAGTTCTCACTATTTATCTCTCTCTATATATATACATAATATAAAAATAGTGTGACTCATGTTTTATTTTAATAGTTAATGTGTTTACTGAGGCTTCCTGTGCCTCAGAAATATGTCAGAATGTTTTTATATTGTTATTTAAAGACACATAAAAACGAATCAAACGGGATTTAGGTGAGTCATATTAGGAACCGTAAACCTGCGCGGCCGCATCACCGCTCCTATCCGTCCGCCCGTGTCAGTAGTACCTGTCGTGGTGAACTTCATAGACTCGTGTGTGTCACTCAGTCGGGGGTTTCAGGCAGTGACAGCGGCACAGATGTGATGAACCAACCCTCGAAGTGTTCACACAGGCGGTAGAGTCAGGGATGAGGAGGAGCCAGAGCCGGAGTTAACGACGAGCTGGCAAAGTTGAAGCTGCTCTTTTATTACATGAGACCGAAGACGCGGAGTTCGCCGCCGGAGGAAACTGACAAAGAGCAAGAATAAAGGTACGGAATGTTGATATAATTCTACTTCCGGCTCACTCTTCTTACTCTTACCCCTCATCATCGATATATCGTCGTTATGTTCAATACCTTGTTGTTAGTAGCATCCTGTATATGGTCATTTATCACTGGTAGTAAAAACATGACAGGTAAATTCGCGCTTTTTACCGTAAAAGAAATAATACAAGCGCCAGGTAATGTTGGTCGTTGACGTAAAGCTTGTTTTAAGGCGCCAAGTTGCTTGGTGTCTGTGTTTTACATCATAGCGATGCTAATGATGCTGCTAGCGCTCCAGACGCTGGTCAGTAACCGAGGCTGGAGTGGTTGGAGGTCGGTCGGTCAGTGGCTGCTCCTCATGACTCTTCAGGCACGTGAACGTCTCATGAGTGATCATTTTTGGTTGTTTCAACCTTAGTGTCAGTGTAGAGTTCGAGGACCATGTGGTCCACTTATTTCTCTGCTCTTGAATGGACCGACAGTGTATAAGGAAGTCGTTGATGAAGTTGTTGTTGTTTAGTCAGTGATGTGAACTCAATCATCGCGGTATCGTTATTGAACGATGCCTTAGTCGAGATGAACTGCGTTGACTCCTAAACAGACGTCTTTTTATGATCGCGCCACATGGACTTCCTCCTGCAGCCATGTTGGACGCCGGCTGGCTTGTGGACCAGATGCTGTTATAATTACATTCACACCATAATTGGACACAGAACGCTGACGTCATCAGGAGACTTTTTTATACCGTGATCGTGTTCGTGTAAAGGTGCTAGATGTTAGTCCAGTTACATCCAAACTCTGGTCCTGGTACCTTTTCATTAGGTGTTATTTCCAATCATTAACATTCATTGTGGGTGATGTAGTCTATGTTAGAAGACTAATTGTACCTTTATCAGACATATACTATACTGCAGTGTTCCCCAACCACTGGGCTGGGGACCAGTACTGGTCCGTGGGTGAATTGGTTCTAGTCCACAGAGAAATAATGTTTCCTTTTGTCCCCATCTGTCTATTCCTTCCACTTGATCCATACCCATATCAACAAAAGAACTGACCAATAGAATGGCTAGGATTCCATCATCAATAATGAAACCATATTTGATTAGGAAATATTTTCTCAGTCAAGACAACAACAATAAATTCAAAATGATACAAGATTCAAACTTTTTATACTGGTCTGGTAGTAGAAAATTATAGGCTGTGTGGACTGGAGAAATCCTTGTTAGGCCCATGCACAGTAGGAAGAAATATTTCAGAACATCAGAAATTAAATTTTGGTGGTATTTATCTGCCACAACTAAAATAGTAAGAGACATTGAACAAGTCCGTGCCGTAAAAAGGTAAGGAACACTGCTGTACTGTATCTGACCAGTGACATTAACCCATCCATCCATAAGTATATCAAGCATGAGCAATCTAAGGTCCGGGGACCGGATGCGGACCGTTACAATTATAATCTGGCCTGCCAAACATATTTTATAATCGGTTTCTAATCTGATTATTTTTGCCTTTCTTTTTGCCCACAGTATCAACATTTTAATATAGGCAGCATAAAGAAGGATAAAAGCGTTTAAGCCAGGTGTGGGCAAACTTTTTGACCAGTGGGCCACAACTGGTCCTAAAATAGTACACGAGAGTCAAGAGCAGAAAGATTGAGGATTTGTTTGAATTAAGATAAGTGGATCAAAGTCCTGTGAAAAAACTAAGATGCTACATTTCAGATACTTTACTGTAAAAACAGTGACATTGAATGCAAAGGGCAGAAGCTTAATGATAATATGAATAAATAATCTAATCTGGACAAGGTTGGTGAGGCGCATTAAGGGCATCAATGGGCCGCATTTGGCCCCCGGGCCTTATTTTGCCCGTGCCTGGTTTAAGCTTTTATGCAGGTTCACAGTGAGATGTCATCAATCAATCAATCAATCTCCATTCTCGGACCAATGGTGGCTCCAAAGGCAAAGAGTTTGCCCTCACCTGCTCTATACTATAGACAAGTCATTTTCAAAGCGCGGGTCGGGACCCAAAAAGTCAAACAAAAAGTGTTTGTTGGGGCAATAGACAAAAATGTATTTCTAATATATAACCTGCCAGAAGAAGTTATTAAATAAACTTCAACAGAGCTGTTACTGAATGTTTTATTAAAAGAAAAGTTGAAAGATTGTTGTATTTGGTTTGGGGCTGTTTAGAGATGATGATTATAATTTTGAGTAAATACCACTGAGGGATTGGGACAAGTTTTCTATTTACACAGTAACCGTCCCCAGGGCTGGTATTTTATTTTTAGTAAAACTAATTGTGGACTGTTTGTGCTCTGTCATTGGTTCCTTTCTCTTTCACAGACTAATGTGAGATGTGTGGTCTGGTCCGCACCTCCCTTCTTAACCTTAACCACACCCTTGTTACGGTCAGTGTCATTGTCAATGTGACCCATGTTGCCTCATTTCCTCTGCAGAGTTGAACTTGCAGCCTGAAGTCCAGGATGGTCGCTGAGGGAGATACCACCTCTCAGTCCAGCGGTGTGAGGCTAAAGCAGGAGATCTCCCTCCTCCATGGCGTCTGTCTCATCGTGGGGAACATGATCGGCTCTGGCATTTTTGTCTCGCCTAAGGTAAGAGACAAATTGAGTCCTTTCTGTTGTCTTTCTGTGTCCTAGTAGCTTGTAATTCGAGACTTTAAATCTGTTGCAGCTCTTCTCACGCACCTCTTGTACAGTACAGCACTGTTTTCACTGTACACACACAGACACTTGTATGTTGTTGTTTTTTTGCAGGGTGTTCTCATGTATACAGGTTCCTTCGGTCTGTCCCTGGTGGTCTGGGCCATCGGGGGAATCTTCTCTGTTTTTGGAGCCTTGTGTTACGCAGAGCTGGGAACCACCATCCATAAATCGGGTGCATCTTACGCCTACATTCTGGAGGCCTTCGGTGGATTTTTAGCATTTATACGGTACGAGTAACACTGCTGACCATGTGTGGTATGGTTTAAGTTGAGGAATCTGTTCTCATCAGTCTTTGTCATCCTCTCTGAGGTTGTTCTGTGACCTGACCTTTAACATGTAGCCTCAGAGAAAGGCAAAAACCTGCCAGTGCTAGAGTTTCTATAGTAATACAGTTAGTGTTTCACTGTTTTAAAGTAAAGAAGGTTTTAAGTAACAGGGGACAATGTAAATATTTTAAAGACTGTTAATTTTTCTGTTAAATGAACTCAATATTTAGTTTAATGTCAACAGATCAGAATAATTGAGTCTATGTTGAGCAGATGTGTAGAAACTTGTTCAGGATTTTTAACTAAAATGTTTTGACTAATTATCAAAACTCCTTCTTCGTGACTGAAAGGTGCGTTCCCCTCTGAAGTCCTCTGTTTCTGTGGTGGTTGTCTGTGTCCATATTCCTTCTCCTACAGCTTGTGGACGTCCTTGTTGATAGTAGAACCAGCCTGTCAGGCAGTGATAGCCTTGACCTTCTCCAACTATCTAGTCCAGCCCTTCTACCCTTCCTGTTTGGCTCCTTACGTCGCCGTCCGCCTCATCGCTGCTGCCATCATCTGTAAGTTCCCTCATCAGCTGACCTGAGTACAGCCAATGAAGAGCTGTTTGGTTCATGTTCAGAATTCACAGCTATGCATCATTTTACCTGAAATCTTAGATTTATTCCTGTTTTCTTCCCACGTCTGTCAGGTTTGTTGACTGCTGTGAACTGTATGAAGGTGAAGTGGGGGGCCATACTGCAGGTCATCTCCACTGTAGCCAAGGTTCTGGCTCTGATCATTATCATCATTGCAGGCCTGGTCAAACTGGGACAAGGTATGTCATGGGTCAGACAGAAAGTTTGATGGGACTTGACTGAAGTAATTGTGGTTCTTCTTCAGAATAGTTTCAGGAGGATGTTTTTGTTTTTTTCACTTAGTTGCACTTTGATTGATCCTTGTTTCTGTTTCTGATGAAGGTTTTGACCAGAACTTTGAGAACTCCTTTAAAGGCTCCAAGCTGAACCCTGGTGACATGGCCTTGGCTCTTTACTCAGCTCTGTACTCCTACTCTGGGTGGGACACACTCAACTTCATCACAGAGGAAATCAAGAACCCAAAGAGGTGAGAAAGGAGGATCAGAGGTTCTCACACCAGATCTAAACCTAAAGTAGAATTAGATCTAAACAGAACGAAACAACTGCCTGTCACATCAGGAACCTGCCTTTGTCCATCGCCATCTCCATGCCGATTGTCACTGTGATCTACATCTTGACCAACGTGGCCTACTACGTGGTAATGGACGCAGACAAAGTCCTCAACAGTGAGGCTGTGGCTGTGGTGAGTATTTGAGGATGAGTAACTTGTACTTTTGCTGTAGTAACCTTGTAGTTAATGCAGTCGTGAAGATCAGAACATTGGAAGCAGCTCCATGGTTTCCCATCTGTCGTCCTCTCGTCTGACTGAGCCACTGGTGCCACTGTCTCCTGTGGTTCAGTTCTGGCTGCTGTTCTATCTGTGACAGGAACCTGATGAAGCTAAAGAAGTTAGTGCAGCCCACAGGAACAAGGGCAGCTGATGATGATGTTAGGGTGGATGCAGAGATGCATTTAGGGCTGGAAGAAAATGTCATTGGAGGATGATTGGCCAATTAAATCTAGTGACTGCAGTTAACATGCAATTGACTCTGTGCTGTTTTTAATTGCTGCAAAACATTCAGCAAATTCTTCTTAGGTTTTCATTTATGAAGCATCTGTGGAGTTGGAGTCAAGAAGATGGAGATGGAGAAGCTCATGGCATGTCATCAAAAATAATAATTGAATTGGTTATCTCTCTCTTTTTTTTTTTTCACCTAGAATACTAATAAAAAAAAAACTTCATTTTCTAAGCCCGTGGTCCCCAACCACTGGGCCGTGGACCCTTATCGGTCCCCGGGTGAATTGGTTCTGGTCCAAAGAGAAATAATGTTTCCTCTTGTCTCCATCTGTCTATTCCTTCCACCTGATCCATACCCATATCAACAAAAGAACTGACCAATAGAATGGCTAGGATTCCATCATCAATAATGAAACTATATTTGATTAGGAAATATTTTCTCAGTGAAGACAACAACAATAAACTCAAAATGATACAAGATTCTAACCTTGTATACTGGTCTGGTAGGAGAAAATTATAGGCTGTTTGCACTAGTTGTGCCCATGCACAGTTATTATGGGTAGGAAGATTTTATAGGTAGGAAAATATTTCAGAACACTGTAAATTTCATTTTATTAAGGGGTTTTTATCTGCCACAACGTAACGACCGGTCTGTGAGAATATTACTAGACGTTTAACTGATCTGTGCTGCAACAAAGGTTGAAGAACACTGTCCTCAGTCAGAATGAACTTGTCATTTATGGTTGTTGAGCAGCAGTTGATTTAAACCTGTATGTTGGTGCAGACCTTTGCTGATGAGGTCCTGGGCTGGGCCCGCTGGCTGATCCCTCTGGCTGTGGCCATATCCTGCTACGGGGGCCTCAACTCCTCCATCATCGCTGCCTCCAGGTCAGTAAACACTTTCACTGATTTCTGAATTTCTCTGCTTAAATCCTTCACTCATGTCACCTTTCGTTCTCTTCCTTCCTCCTCTGCAGATTGTTCTTCGTTGGATCCAGAGAAGGCCAACTACCCAACGTTCTGTGCATGATCCACATCCGTTGTTTCACTCCTATCCCGGCTCTTCTTTTTAACGTGAGCGCCTCCTGTTGGTTTTACCTTCATGCTTTGTTCATCTAACGATAACCTTTTTTTTTTTTGTTCTTTTCTCCTCAGGGTGCCATGTCGCTGTTGTTCCTGTCGGTGCCTGATGTGTTCCAGCTGATCAACTATTTCAGTTTTAATTACTGGTTGTTCATCGGACTCTCCATAGCCAGTCTGATCTACCTCCGGGTCAAAGCCCCTGATATGGACCGTCCTGTCAAGGTAAGAAACACGAGACGCCCTCGGTGATGGATGCTTCTTGTTCAGCACACGTCACTGTTCTCAGTTCTGTTTGGTGAGACAACCACCTTCAGGCTATTAGAGTTAAGATGTTTTTCTGACATTTGAAGCAAATGTTGTTTGAAAGTGGTTTAAAAAAAGACAGAACAGCCCTGGTGTGTACAGAACATTAAGTCCTAAAATAAACAGCAAGATTGGGATCATTAGATAAAGTGGTTTTATTTGATCAGTGACAATGAAACCTTTTCATGTTAATTATATATTAGTTTCAAATAATGGTGTGTACGTAATATTAATTTTTCTATAATTAATTGCTGTGGATGCTTCACTGTGGAATAAGAATGTAGTGGGGAAAAACAAGAGGCCAAGTACGAAGCCCTGGGTAACACCCACAGACTGTGGTAACATATATTTGATCAACAAACTGTCAGCACTTCCTGAAAGTCATAAAATGAATGTTAGTATTTACTGCTGCTACAGCTGGTTAATCATTTCATGGCCACCGGGGGGAGTAAGGTGAACAATGAGTTTTGTTTTTTCTTTTTCACATTGTTATCGTCATCCTTCCTCTCTTCTCCGACGCAGCTCTCACTCTTCTTCCCGATCGTCTACTGCTTGTGCAGCGTCTTCCTGGTGGTTGTGCCTCTGTACAGCGACACCATCAACTCCCTGGTAGGAATTGCCGTGGCGTTGTCTGGTGCACCTGTCTACTACTTCTGCCTCCACCTGCCACCCACCTCCAGACCCGCCTTCATGAGGAAAATACTAAGTGAGTAAAGGGTTCTTTCACCAGATACATAGATATTGTTGATCTTGCTTCAAGCCTGTGCTGTGTCTGTCTGTGTGTAGAGTTGATACAGTGGGTTGTATTATTTTATTCAGTTGTGTTTTTCCTCCACACCTTCAAGGCCAATACATTTCAGACATGTTTTTTATTTTTTATGCAAAAAAAAAAAAGGTTGTGGGTCTGTGATGTAAAACATTAGCTGCAGGTAGATTAAATCTCTCTATAGGGATTAGGAGCTGAAGACAGATTAGGATCAGGCTTTGAAGGTTCGCTGTAAAATCTCATAACAACCACGTGAGGAATGTTCTAACCTGTTTAAGCTAATCCTGAAAACACTCCCTGTTTGAACGGTTTGTTGTCGCTGCAGATAAGATTTCCCTCGTCACACAGAAACTGTGTCTGTGTTGCGTGGCCTCGCCAGACATCGACCTGGACAACATCGACACGGAGAAAGTCCAGTAGACCAGGTGGTCCCGGGACCTGTACGATGGTGTCAGGACAGAGGAGGAGATAAGGCGTGAATGAGAGCTGCTGCAGACAATCAAATGAGACTGGGTGTGTTTTCTTTGGTTTTTTGGTTTTGTTTTAATTTTGTTTTCCTTGGAACTCACCGCTGCTCCCGTCACCAATGAGCCTCAAGGATGAAGGTGGACGATGTTTCCGTCCAGATTGTAGCACTGCACAGGTTTGACTGCACAGCCACACGGTGGGTCAGTGTGCAGTGAGGTCTGTGCCGTTCACATCACACACAGTTACGTCCAGGCACAAAATGACAAATTGGTTTCATAGAGTCCTGCTCCACCCAACGCACACTTTCCTCACCATCTTAAATGAAGACTTCACAGATGAGACCGAGTTTCGATGAAAGGAATCTGTTGACGTTCGTATCTGCTGAGGATCTGTTTCCTGACTGTGCCAAAAAAAAAGCCTTTCTTCTGTGATCTCAGCATCGACCAAAGTCTGTGAGACCAAGTTAAACCAGGTTGTTCTAAATACGCCCTGTCACTGGAGATGGTTTCTAATATCATCCCAGATGTTCCTCTCTGAGTTTGAACACATTTAGTGTCAGTTACGAGACATTTATTCCCCTCCAACATTCATACCTCCATCTCTTACCTCCATCTCTTACCTCCATCTCTTACCTCCATCTCTTACCTCCATCTCAGGGCAGTGGTGGCCTAGTGGTTTGGCAACCGGACTGGGATCTAGAGGGTTCCAAGTTCGAATCCACCAACTGCCAGGTTACCACTGAAGTCCACTGAGAATGACACTGTCCCCACTCACTGCTCACTTTGGTGATGGAGTCACAGTGGCACAATGACAGGGAGTTTGATTCCCTTCCTCTCTGTGGTGTCATTGTCACTAACAAACACACTAGATATAAACTGCATGACTGCATTTGACCAGAAGGATTTTTTACTGACTTTAGTCTGTGTTCTGTAGAGTTAGTCATGTCTGCCATGTCCAGAGACATGTGAGACGGCTTATGTTTTTGTTAGCAAAGCCTGGTTGGACTCAGCGTCCACTTACAGTAAATCCTAATCAAGGCTGATTAGAAAAGGCTGGAGTTTCTAATCCAGTGGTCGCCTCCTCATCATCACCAGCTCCTGACACTGATCACAGACACAACAACCAGCTGCTGTTCAATGATCTGATCAACATGTTTACAGTCACTGCATCCGTTTAAATCTGCTGAATCACACAAAAGCGGTTGAATCTATTTGACTAGGTGTCTCCCCCTGCTGACCAGCTGTGATTCTGCACTTTCACAAATTTCCTACAGGTGGTTTCCTGTGTAACCTGGGAGATTTTTTTTCCTTCTTTTTACACAAATTTAAGGCTATGCATCATTTTTTTCTCAGCTTTATATCTGTTTTCTGCTGCCACCAAGTGAAAATTTGTCAAAAGTGTTTTTGTCTATTTGTATTGTGTTATTTTTCTTATATTTCTTAACTTTCCAACATTGAAATCAAATGTGTTTGTTGCCACGTTCGTGTCTTAGCTGGTCTTTTTTTGTTGTTAATATTACAAACCTCAGGATCGAATGAGTTACTGTTTTTCTTCCTTTCTTTTTTTTGTTTGCTTTTAAACTCTCATTCCTGCTGGCAGCGTTGTGAGCCTGCAGCTGAGGGACTCAGAGTCTGGATGTTGATGATCTATTCCAGCCCAGGTTGAGGTTCTATAAACTGTGCCATCAGTGGTCAAACATCTGTGCCTTCTGACAGAGGCCTGGTCTTGTCGTCTCACTTTGTAACGTCTTAAGCACAGTCATAATGACGCAGCGCTGTAACCTGTGTTCGATCTCAGATGTTGGTTCTTGTTCACGTTCTTCTTGTAATATTCCAGGTTCTTTTCAGACGTGGAGGCTGTTGTTGCTGCAAGTGGTTGAAAAATGTTCCTATAAAATCAGCCAGTAGAAGAACAGGCCATTAGTGAAAACTGTTGCTTTCAGTCATCACAGTGTGATTTCCTAAATATATATATATAAATATATGCTGCATATATCCACATATATTGTCAGGTGATATGATTGTTCCGCACAAATGCACAGGTCTTGATATAGTTCATGTCTTTGGGTTCTAAATGTCCAAACATTTCCGTTCTGTGAACTTGTACGATTTGTTCATTTTGGTGTTTTTATTTATTGTGTTCTAGTCGAACGCAGTCGTCCTTCGTCCCAAAGGGAGGCGGGGATTGTGCAGTGTTTTTATTCCAATAAAGGCACCAACTCAATGTGCATCATAAAAATACTCAGTGGTTTTTATTTTTTAATATAAGACTTGGGTAGAAGTGGTCTACATAGATTGAAATCTCTAAATATATTGTATTTACCTACTGTATATAAATTGGATATTTTACTCTCAACATTAACACATATATAACATGTTATACTGTCTGACTCAATACCTATATTATTACTGAAATAGATTCACATCACTACAGAAGTGTCTTTTTTAGGTTATTGCTCAGGATCTACCAGCACTGCTCTGCAGATCTACTGGTAGATCCAGATCCACCTACTGGGCACCTGTGGTTTGGGAAATGAGCGTAAAATCTTCAGAAAACCCCATAAAAAAAGCAGTTTTATAAAGAAAAACAACTGAGCAGTAACTGAATCAAAACTGTTATCTTAGGTCTTAGGTTGACTGATGAAATGATGAAGGTTGAGGAGCCACAGGCCTCTTCAGGCCAAGCCAAGAGCTGTCTGTCTGACTGTCTGTCTGTCTGTCTGTCGGCCAGCCTAACTACCTACCTGTCTACCTACCTACAACCATTGTCGTATAGTGTGATGTAAGTATTGCGGGGCTGAAACATCTTAAAGTATCTGCTCCTCCTGCTCCTCTTTCTTCTCCTCCTCTTCAGTGCAGAGGCATCACATTTCACCAGGGTGTGGACTCCTCCTCAGATGCTGCCCACTGATAGGTGCCCTGTCCTGCGCAGGACACTGACTCCATCCCTCAGCCTGGACTGATGGAGTTGGGTTCCACTGACTCATGCATTAAAGATAAAGCAGTGGAGGGAAATGTAGCCGAGCAGATCAGCAGCTACAGGAAGAACATTCTCTGCTTTAAGGAACAAACCAACACAACTGAGGGCTGGTTGGTCCAGATCCTCCAGGAGGTCGACTTCACACAGGGCATCACTTATGCTGGAGAGGCCGTATCTGAGACAGGGATGGAGAACAGGTCTGAAGATCTTCTCTTCGATGGATGAGGGGCCGCTGCCTGCTGACAACAGCTCAGCGCCATGGAGTTACATCGACGCCTGAACTGGATAAGAAGCCGAGGCTGGAGGTCCAATGTCCCCCGCAGGGAGTTCACCCGTGAGTCCTCCAACAGTTTCCATAGTCACCTTGTTGTGGGTTCCTTTCACTGAGCTCTGAGGCTAAACAGGCTAATTGTCTGAGGTCTTGGTGCCACAGCTGTTCTCTGTGTCCTGCTGTTTCTCCATCTTTTTATGGATTTACTCCACATTTTGTCCTCAGTGACAACAAGGAGACTCTTTGTCCTTGTATTTGGACAGTGCTATACTCAGAGCAACTCAGTGGTAAAGTGGCAAGTGGACTCGAACCCGGACCTTCCAGACCCCAGTCCAGTCCCTAAACCACTGGCCACCAGGACTGTTTGAAACAAAAGTCTTTACCCGTTTATTTTTTCATCTTAAAAGGAAAATTAAAATTGACTGCAAGTAAGTTATGTTATATAACATTTAGTTTTATTTGTCGAACAAAGACCCGACTCAACATCAGTAAAACCAGTCCATTATTTGACAGTGTGTCTGTCACTCAAGGAAAACGAATTATTCGATGTTTTTAAATAATAAATAAAAGTAAATAAAAACCCTTTTTAACAGAACCGTTAAAAAATCTTTAACCAACGGTATTTATCGAGCAAAAATGGTATCCACGAGAGGGCGCTGTTATGTCATGAACGAGTAAACGACACCACTGCCCAAGAACAAACCAGTGTTGGAAAAGATCCTGTTTGATCTGCTTTAAACGCTTAAATAAAAAGATGTTTTTATTGATTTATTTTAAGCGGAATTTTGAGATAAATATTGATCAATTATGTGATTTTGCCAAAATAAAGGAAACAAAATGTTCAAAAATAACGGAAAAAAACTAATAAATTATGAATAGATGCATATATTTAAACATATAAAATAACGATAGACTCGGTTTGACCATGTTATTATTTCGTATAGTGATATATGACAGTATTTACCCCTAAGGTAGAGTCACATTAATCTCCAACCTGGTTTTCAGTGTCATTTCCCAACAAACTCAGGGGGAAGTGAAGAAACTGTGTAATTGAACTTCTTATGGCGTCGTTTCGCAAAGAGACGGAAGAGAAACAACCGTAGTCTTTGTTCCTGTTGACAAACTTTCAGATTTTTTTTACCTTCTATCAAGGGGGAAAAACAACCAACCAGTGATGATGTTGTTCTGCTGCTGTGACCTCCTCCTGTCTCCTGCTCCTTCCTCTCCTCCTCCGTGATTTCACTCCTCACCTTTGCTCTCCTTACATTTGCTTTATTGCCTCCCTGCTCCCGTGGCTCCCCCCCCTCCTCCACCTCCTCCACCCATTAACTTTATTGCTTCTCTCCTTCCTTCCTCAAATTTTCATATAAACACCTTCCAGCTCCTGGATGTGTGTTTTCCTGCTCCTCCTGCTCTCAGAGCCTCCATCCGTCCATTTCCTCCACTTCTCTTTGACTTTATGATTTTATTTTGATTTTTTCTCCACGTCTTAGTCTGGTCACCTTCACTGACACACGTGACTGATGATGATGATGATGATGATGATGCCTCTCTCCTTTGTAAAATCACACAATAAATTCAACAAGTAAGGCTGCTGCGTGGGTGGGGTTTGACAACAGAGGGAGAGGGAGAGAGGGAAGGACTAAGGAGGAGAGGAAAGGATAGATGAGGAGGAGGAGGAGGAGGAGGAGGTGAAGAGGAGGAGGTGAAGAGGAGGAGGAGGAGTGCCTGTGTTTTCTAAATTAAAGGAGAGTTTTATTTATTGTTGCAGCTGTATCTCTGGTCTGTGTTCGTCTTCACCTTGACCTTCTTCTAGTCTCTGCTCTTCTTCTGTGATCACGACTCCCATGTTTTCTTCATGCTCTCAATACATATATATAAACATACACATATACTGTATATGTGTGTATATATGTATATCAGTGTGGGTGTATGAGTGTATCCTTTTGTTTATAAATATATGTATATGTTCATGGTAAATATATACATATACATGCACACACATACATATACATATACAGTATGTACAGCATATAAATGCATATGTATGCAATTGTGTGTATATTTATAAATGTGTATATGTATATATGCACGTGTGTGTATATATGTACATATGTATATATAGTACATATATACACACGTGTATTTTTATGTATATATAAATATATATTATATAGATATGAATACACTTATGTGTATATATTTGTTTATATATGTATATGTGTCTATATATGTAAGATTAATTTAATCCATATTATTTAGTTAATTTGCATATATTTAGATATATGTATATTTGTGTATATTTATATGTTTATGTTTCCAAAATAAGAAAACAGTGGTGTTTAAAAAACATATACACATATATGAATATCTATATATATATACATATTCATATATGTACATCTCTACATACATATACGTTTATGTATAAATGTATAAATGTATATGTATATATATAGGTGTATATAGTGCATGTATGTATGGTTCACCAGTTAAACCCATGACTCTAAGCTTCTCTCTGAGGAACTTGTGTGTCAGTCCTGAAATTTCAGGATTTATTTCCTCACTTTATCCCCGTTGATGTGTCAATATATATAAATGATTTAAAATCCCACTGAAACTCCCTCTTTGATGGCGCTATTGAGTTCCTCTGGGTTTAAGATGCAACATGTGCATCAGCTCTGAGTGATGTTAATGGTCAGAACTCATTAAGACAATTAGCTGTTGGTGCAATTGGTTCTGCCATATTCCATTAGAGCGTGCAATAAAAGACAGGACGAAGACATCAATAAACTGCAGCAGTAAAACTGATCTGAGGACAGTGGTAGAAATATGGGCCGTTATGTCAGTAATGCAGTGTTTGAGCCCCAACAAAGAGACAGTATTTATCATCAGGACCAGCAAAAGTCTCTCAAAAGTATATTTTATGAAATATAAAAATCTTGCTATTTAAATATACTTAATATGAATTCCTCATTAGTTCAGATTGAGATGGTTTGGACATGTCCAGAGGAGGGACAGTGGACACATTGGTAGAAGAATGATCCTAGAGATGGAGCTACCAGGTAGGAGACAAAGAGGAGATTGATGGATGCAGTGAGGGAGGACATGGAGGTAGAAGATACAGAGGACAGGGGGAGGTGGACATTGTTGACTCGATGTGGCAACACCTTAAAAAAGGGACAAGAAGAAATGACAAGAAGAAGAAGAAAATAAAAGAAGTCCTGTTTAGTTGAAAACAATATTGATATACTGGCAGGAATTGAAGAAAACCACTAAGATCTTCAACAGCTCTGATATTTTTAGTTTTAATATCTATTTGCTGCCACCTAGCTGAAGAGGTTTTAATTGCTCTGCCTGAGGATATTTGCAATAAAAATATCCTTCCATCCACTTCCATCCTCTGATGCATTACTTGGTCGCAGGGGCCACAATCTCCACCACAACCACCCAAATCACATTGCATTGTACAGTACCGTCCTGCAGGGGGCGAGCCCACTGGAATTCAACCGCTCTATCTGGGTTTGGAACCAAAGTGATGGCACTAAATATATCTCTATATAATTTTTTTATTGCATGTTTGTATATATGTGCAAACACACATGTATATACATATATATACATATACATTCCCATGTATTTTCAGTCAGTGCTGTGGTTCCGTGGTGTGAATGTGTTGAGTTTCTCTCTGCTCTGTGTAAATCATGGTGTGAATGAGTCTCCAGACTCGCAGTGAACTAATGACTGGTTCCAGTCACTTGTCTGTCCCACAGTGGTGTCTGAGCTCAGACCTCCCTATGTTGGACCAATGTCCTCAATGTCCTCCTTCTGATTGGCTCTTACTCCAGTGGGAGGAGCTCACTCTGCTCTGTATCCTCTTTTTTACCAAATCAGATGTTTTTGGTTTTAAGAATTTAACCCTGTGTTTCATGTCTCACCCTCCGCCTTTGTCTTCTCCGTTCCTCAAAGCAGCTTCTGGTCCTTAATTCCACAGTCTGGATGCCAGATTCTCATCCAGTCTCTGTCTCCCAGCTTCTCATCACTTCACTGGGACACAAAGAAGCCTGTTTCTGCCTGTTTCTGACTGTTTTTACCGCCTCAATCCAAGCCTGGAAGAGTTGGCTTCCTGTTAGTGTTTACCACCACCACCAGCAGCAGCAGCAGCAGCAGCTCGGGGGCTGGTGGTTCCCATGTCACTGGGTTCAGAGCTGTTTGTCCAATCTGTTCTTTGTGCGTCTCAGTAGAACTCCTGGGTTTTCACTGAGTCCAGGATGTGGCTTTATTGAGAGTCTATTCCACTCAGACGGATGCCAGGCCCAGATAATCGTGTGTGTGTGTGTGTGTGTGAGTTTTGTCGGCTGCTGGCCTTGGTTGAACACCTGCTGGTTTCACAGACGAGGTCCAACATTCAGATGCTGTTGAATCAGACTGATTTTTACCCTGTGTCTGTGTTGTTGTCGTTGATGTTTTTTTGTTATCGCAAAACAACGGAAGTAAAGTTTTGCACGATTTAAAATAATATATGGTATGATGGTCTAGACCAGGGGTGGCTAAACTCTGACTTGCGGCCCAAAGTTGGTCATAAAATTGGCCTCGTGGGCCAGGTCAGAATATGGAGTAATGGTTGAGGGTCACCACCCACACTATCATTTCTCCTGAAGGTCTGTGTCAACTTTATGTCTTAAATATAAAAGTAAAAAATTAATTAAGAAAATCAAAATTTAATCAAAATTTCCCAATGATTTTGTGTAAAACAGCACTGAATTAGAAAAAGACTGTGGGTTTGGAGAACTAAACTGTGGAGAACAAATCTATAAAATATTATTATAAATTCATATAAATGTGGGGCCCCTGGTGTGAACTAATATGATTGTAAATTGAAGTATAATCACAGTCTGAACCATTTATGTAATTTGGGGGGACCGCATTACTAGGCCAAACGGCCCACCTGGGGACCCCTGGCCTTAGTTTGCCCAGGTCTGTTCTAGGTAAAGGTGTCAGCCTACAGACTTCTTCAGGTGTTGTCATTTTGAGTCTGTTGTCTCTTCAACATCGGGGACATTTCCACTGTTTCAGAGCAGCAGCTGCAACATAAACAAATGTTGTTTTACGCTCTGTTGCCCAACCGTCCTGACTGATCCACACCCTCTTTCTCAAGCAGCAGCAGCAGCAGCAGCAGCAGCAGCCTCAGCCTCAGCCTCAGCCTCCCATCCTGTCCACCTACTTAGATTTCTCCTCGTCTTTGAATGCATCTCAGCCATTATTGCTGCCTTCACCTGTTTATCAACAGGACACATTTTTCAGGTCCACCTATGTCCCTCTGTCCCACACGTGCGTCTCCTTCCCACCACATCAGGCAGGTTTCATCAAGTTCCTGTACAATTTCAGGTTTTGAAAGTCTGACTTCTCCATTTGTGCTGCGACCGTATCGTAGTTCTAGTGAAAGTCCGAGGGACACAGATGAGTTTGGGCGGCGTGGGAGAGGAAACTGTGGTTTTTAAAGTTCTCGCCGCCCTGTTGCCCCACCCTGCTGTAATCCTCCTGTGAGTTTTTGGATATCAACTGAAAGGAAGATGGCAACAGCTGTACGGAACTGTGTGTAACATATGTGTCAAACTCAAGGCCCGGGGGCCAAATATGGCCCGGCAAGTTATTTTGAATGGCCCGCAGAATCTTACAAAGCATTAACCTAATAAATAAAAACATGTTACAACACAGCAATAACCAATATTATTAATAATTAATTATTAATAACCAATATTAGCAGCTGGCCTAAACATAGTCAGATACATTTTTATAAATATTTTTAAATATTTGTAATTGTATTATTATTTATTTATATTGTAAAATATAAAAATATGTTTTAATTAGAAAAAGTTGAATAAAAACCTTTTATCCCATCTAAAACATATTTCAGCTAGCTAGAATCTGACAGAACCACTGGTTCTGCCCACTGTAAGTGAATGGACACAACCCATTCAGTTTACAGCATTCAGACCAATCATCTTGCGAGATTTGGACCTCAGGGCCTTCTAGCTGGCCCTATGTAGAAGGCAACACTTACGTGTCCCATGATTGGATAAGCTCTCCCAGGTGTCTGACAATGTCATCCTGCGACATATTGAATCTGGACTAGGAGAATGGCTGACAGGATTGTCAAGTCCTGATGTCATAATGATGTTGTTATGAGGCGTATTCATTTGACGTCACGTTAAAATACATGACCCTGCACTGGGTGTGAGACGCCGCAGGGAAACGTTGAAGTGAAAAGAGTTTGATGTCTGATTTATTGATTAGAAAAGCATCAGAAACTTCATAAAGAACAGTCTTCAGGTTAAATTCAAAGATCAGGGCTGAGAGAGTCTGAGAGATAAGACCCTGGTCTGGTGAGACTTTGTTATCTCCTCCGTCCAGGTGTAGTCGGGGACATCGGGGTCAACCCGTCCTCGGCCGTCTCAGCGGTGCCAGTCTGCACAGCATCTGTATGGCTGCTATTGTTTGCTTTGTGCGCACAATGGGACAGAGAGAAAGTCAAAGAGAGGAAGAGACAGGGACGACGGAGGAGAAAAGGAAAATAAAAACAGCAGGAGAGACAGGGAGAGACGCAGGGTTCACAGTGGACAGCGGACAGGAGTCGGAGTCTTGGATTGTCCTGGAGTAAAATGCAGCGCAGGGCCAGGACGTACGGCTACGTAGAGCTGAGGAGACGAGGACACGTCTACAGTAGGTGTTTCTGTCTTTTGTCCTACTGCAGCTTCACATCCAGCTTGAGGTGGAACGGTTTCACCTCCTGTTGGCACAGATGAGGTATTGGTCGCTTTTGGAGTTTCCAGACTTTGTGCATCACTTCATCTCCTCATGCATAAGTAGGTGTGAGGAGGCGTGTCTTCATCCCCATGATCAGAGTCCTTCATCACACACACTGGAGGCCACAGAGCGTCGTACTCTCACACACACACATGCATGTGCTCCCAGACTGAGTCAGTGCTGTGGCCAATTGAATTGGCCTCATTATGGTTTCCCGGGAAACCAGTCGCTCCTTCACAATCATCCAATTTCCTCGTTTCTTCTTCAAGGCAAAGAAGCAGAAGCTCAGAGGAAGGAGCAGACGGAAGAATAGTTTTTTATTCCAGTCCACTTTTCTCCAGAACTTATTACAAGTGTTTTCCCAGAAGATCTAGTATTATTTCACAAAGGATCTTACAGGATGTTTCCCTCCTTCTCAGATCTATCAAGTCAGTTTCTTAGTAAATTAAGAAAATCTTCCCTGTAAAAGTTTCTGACCCTTCTAGAGTTGAAGGTCTGACCACCTGCAGGACGAGACTATTAACAGCCCTTAAAAAGATCTTTGTGGTTTTCTTCAACTCCTGTCACTGTATCAGTGTTTTCAACTAAAGAGGATCACATTTTTTGGTCACATTGAGTTACAAGATTGATATGTGTGTTCCATGGCTCAAGGGTTGGGGAACACAGATCTAGACCAACTTCTCAGCAGTATTTTCTTCAATTCCTGACAGTAAATCTGTGTTTTCAACTAAAGAGGATTACATTTTTTGGTCAGATTAAGATACAAGATGATTGTGTTTCCTTACACATCGATTGATATGTGTGTTCCATGGCTCAAGGGTTGGGGACACTGATCTAGACCAACTTCTCAGCAGAATTTTCCTGTCAGTGTTTGTTGGAGCCTCTGCAGGGATTGTTCTTCCCTGCACATGACCACGCCGCCTCACCATTATCCTGCATGCTAATGCGCTGCGGCTACCACACTGCAACGACAGATATTTTGTGCTACAGTAACAGGCCACGCACTGATGCATGTTTCGGCTGCAGTGAGTGTGTGGGAGGCGGAGGTCGACCATTCAGCCTCCTGGGATATTCATCATCTGGCTGGATTGAAACGCCAAAGAGATCCATTGTTTGACCCCATTCAAACAACACCATTGTACCGAGCGCCTCTGATTGTGCTGCTCTTTACAACAGTGGAGCGACAGACGTGTGTGTGTGTTAGAATCTCAGCAGCATGCGTTTGCGTTTCCCAAAGCAGGGCCTTCAGTGCACGGCTGACAACAATGTCTCCAGTCATTGAAATGCAGCAGAGCAGATTCAGACCAAACTTGACCCTGATTTTTGGAAATTTGTTTTTGCTCCGTTGAAGGGAAGAAAGTTCCACGATAATCACTTTCATTGAGAACTTTTCTTGTTGTAGAGTTTATAAATGGTTTCTTAAAAACTGTTTCTAAGTCGTGCAGAGGGAGATGAGATTTTTCTGCTCTGTCTGTCTCCAGGCAGACGTGTCCACTGTCCCGTCCTTTACTTGACTTACAGCAGTTGTTAACAGCAGAGATGAATGAGTCCATCTCTATTGTTAATAATTGTTATTGTGTTGTAATAACAGCAGTGACTGTTATAAGTGATGTCTGATAGTGTGGCTTGACTGAACCTGAATGAAAAATGTCAATTTAAGACGTCCCCGGCTGCTATGGTGGACATTCATTTGTTTATTCATTCATATATTCATCCTTCATCTGCAGCAGTCTCCACCACTGCCACCCAAATCACACTGCAAGCCTTCCTGTGGATGGTGAGTCCACAGAGCTCATGTGGGTCTGGACAACCTGCCAGCTAGTGGATTTGAACCTGAACCCTGTGGACCTATGTCCTTTCCCTTTACTACTCCTTGTGTCTTAAAGCAGGTCAGGTTTAAGACTTAGTTTATATGATCAAACCACTGAAGCTTTTCTTTCTGAAGTTCTTCTTCTTAAGTCTTGTCTCTTCTTGATTTCACTGCTTATCTGCTCCAACAACTGTCCTTTAGGAGAGACAAGGATGGACAGGATCAGGAATGAGGCGATTAGAGGGACAACACAGACAGGAAGGTTTGAAGACAAAGAAGCTAGAGAAGACAGATTGAGATGGTTTGGACATGTTCAGAGGAGGGACAGTGGAGACACGTTGGTAGAAGAATGATCCTAGTTTTCCAGACCATGTGATGTTGGTGAGACTGAAAAGACAGGAGTGAAGTTTCTGTTATATTTATATCTTCAACCAATGGTTCTTCTTCTTCACACTATTGTGTTGACAAAGACCAAAAGTGTCCTCAGTGTCCTCAGTACGTCCAGACCAGTGTACACATTTGTCCTCTTTCATTTCAACTTCCCCTACAGTTTGTCCTGATGTCTTCAGTCACGACTCATTTTTGTTCCTCCTCCAGTTGAAGTTAATGTGTCCAGCTGCCTGGGACGTCGATGACGTTCCTATTCCGCAGCTTCTGCATTGTCTCCTGTCAGTTCCTGATTTGGATCAGCCCTGGTCGAAGTGTTGAATGGATCTTTCCGTCCATTCAGCAGGGAGTTTCATGTCACATGTCACACCCTTGTCTCTCCCTGTGAGTTTACACTTCACTGTGACAGTAATGAAGAGTTGAGTTGAAGTCCAGTCCAGTCATTGGTCCCAGAACTGTCATCTTCTTCTGTGTGGCAGCTATTAAAGGTTAAAAAAACAACTTGAGCTTTTGAAGCAAATGTTTGTCTCTTTCTTCAATTCCTTCCAGTATATGATTGATGTTTTTAACTAAACGTGGGTTCTTTTTGTCTTTTTATTTCATTTTAACAAGTACATAGTTTTCACACATGCAATCAAATGTCAATGAACGTACAAATATGTCTCTCAGGGCATTTATTTTTACATTCATACATAAAGTCCATACAGATCAAACTGTTTCAACTGTTTCACATCGTTGATGTTTCAGTTCCACTGTACTTCAACAAGAGTTTCAGTATCTTGTTCTTTGGCCTGGTTGTTTTTTCTTCAGTGCTGATTTTGGTGTTTTAGTGTTTTTGGAAATCAGTCTCACTTCAATTTAAATGAACAAAACTGTCCATTTGACTTGTTTTAGTCAAATAATGATGTAGATATGGTGAACGTGCACCACCCACTGTTGATGCAGCTGACTGCCCCCAAACCAACCACCACGTCCACACGTGTGTTCAGAGCTGCTGATGGACGTGACGGGTCTGAATTGTCTGGACGAGTTGCAGCGAAAATGAGTTTGTCGTCAGGTTTGTTCCCCGGAGCCTTAGCCTTAAAGGAAGACGAGTCAACTCCAAAGGAAAAGTGATAATGAATCGACTCGTGGCCCAGTTTCTATTTTGGTTGGGAATTGGTTTTGTCTAAATGGGAAATGAGTCAGAGCCAAGACGGGAGCAGTCGTGGTGGGAAAAGAAAGGAAGAACCGTGAGGCGTTTCTCACCTGGACTTTTACAGCAACCCTTCTCAGAAAAAAAAAAAAAATGTATGTCTATATTGGAGCTATATTAATCCCATATATAGAAAGCATATGCTATTAATAGGCTGCCCCTAGAACTATCTGCTCTCTTCTGCTGAGGCTCGTGCAAAATCTTCTACACCATGGAACTCACCCTCTTATCAGTTACTGGGTCTCAGGGGCAGCAGTCTCCACAACTGCCACCCAAATCACACTGCACCACACTGTGAGCCTGTGGTGGTGGGCCGACTGGAAGTTATGTGGGTTGGGACAGTGGTATCATCAGAGCAGCTCAGTGTCAACCTGGTGGACCCAAACCTGAGGCCTTGACGACCCACGTCTGCTTCCTCAACCGCTGGGCCCAGTAGAGAATCCAACTGCATAATTCACTCCTGGGCAATTATTTTGACTCGTCCTCAAGGCTCCTGGTTCGAGTCCCTGAGCATGGTCTGGCTTAATTTCCCAAAGGATACTCCCTAGGGATTAAGTTTTAAAAAAATAAAAATAAAGGCAAAATTTTCAAATGCTTTAAGCCACTTTATTGGGGAAATGTTGGCTTTGCAGGGAAAAGACATGAGGATAATGATAATATAAATTAAAAGAATACTTTGGACAAGTCGGGCAGGCCGGATTTAAATGCCAAATGGGCCGCATCCGGCCCCCGGGCCTTAGTTTGTCCATGTCCGGCAAAGATAGGTCAGATCAGAGATAGAACTCCGAGCCTGGTCTGAGTCAGGAGCGAGTGTTACCTCTGTGACTGCAGACGCCGACGCCGGCTGTTATCGTCCGCACAGAGGCCTCCTTGGCTCAGGCCAGGTGGAAAAAAACACCCAGGGATCAGTGGGTGTGAAGTCCCATGATTCCCGCTGAGCTGTGATGGAATGACAAGTGGAGCCAAGAGCCGGAATAACATTTCTTGCCACAGATTCTAACACCTCTGTTGGCTCCAAATACAAAATCTAATTATTGTTAATCAGAAGGAACTGGTGCTGACTCACTGCACAGACTCACGCCGTGCATTATGGGTATTCACACACACACACACACACAGTGCCGACCCTGCCTGCGTGAGCACTTACTCATACAAGTGCCATTCAAACAACACACTCTCACTTCAGCTTTTACACAGGACGTTATGAAATCTGCACGACAGGAACTTTACTGAGAGTTATCTCTCTCTCTCTCTCTCACACACACACACACACACACACACACACACAGTCTCACACTTCATGTTACACTTACACACTCCTGGTGAAGGCAGCTGACTCTCAGCTCTGTCCCAGTGATCAGTCCTCACTGGTGCAGCTCAGTCGTCCTGTGGTTCATCATCTGAGACGAGGCGAGGAGGAGACAGAGAGGAGACAGTGATGGCTGTGGCCAACATGGCGGAGGATGACCTGGACGAGAGGCTGCGTGAAGAAGCCGAGGACGTCTTCTACGGAGAGGGTTGTCCTTTCAAAGGTCAGTGCTGGTTTTCAAGTGGGCAGCTGGAGCGTGGCCCCGCTCCTGTACGTAGGTGGAAACTGACAAAGAAAAAAAACAAGATTTTTTGATTCCTTCAAGTCTGAAGAATATTTTATAGACAGACTGCAATTATCTGTGGCATAAAATCCTGTGATGAGAAGTTTCTGATTTTCCTGAGGCTGTTGCTCGATGCTGTTTGTTTTTTATTTCAACTTTTAGCCTTTTCTCGAAACCAAGGCAGCAGTGAATAGAGCAGAGTGGGAGTTGTTGTGTAACAGGCACATGTTTTTAACCAAGAAACACCTCTACAGTGTGTGCTCTGTGTGGTGAGGGTTTGTTCTTTTAGTCCAGTCCAGTTGAACACAACTGATTATTATTATTATTATCTCCAGGTAGAAAGAAAACAGGGAATGACAGGTCAAAAAATGTTCTGCTTGAAATCCAAATAAAATATATATATGCATAGAATTGGCTGTGATATATATTTATTTTGTTACAAAAAGTTGACTTTTCTCCCTTATCTACTGCACCTGCAGAGACAGGGCAGAGACCTCAAACTCGCAGGCCGTGGGCCATTTGTGGTACAATATTTTGCGGCCCTCACCATGATGTGAAATTCATAATAATATTTTACAGATTTGTTCTCCAGACCCTGGTCCTCAGTCTCCTTTTGGGTCAGTGTTGTATTAAACAGAATCTATGGGAAAAATGATTCAGTGAAACAACAGTGTTGGTTCTTGGGTTTGAGGCCGCTGATTTAATTTGTATTATTATGAATTTTAACGTTTGTTTCACAACCACCACTTACTGTTTCCCCTGTGATGTTTATAATGAAAGACATTTCATTATATGTGACAGATCATTGTTGGCCCACGGTGGCTCCACGGGTCACAGCTTGAATGCACTCTGTCATTGCATCATTTGATGTAAAATGTTGTTAACGCCCTCCTTGACCCACTTCTCACTCATAAACGTAAAACCACACAGATCAAATCAGCCAATCAGAGGCTGAGATTCACAGGAGAGTGGGTTTATTCATAGACACGACAAATATTCCCTCTTCTAATTAGTCTTTGGTGTTGGTGACAATAAAATCCATGTGACTGATTTAGCTCCTATGGTTGTTTTGTTTCCTTGGGCTCTGTTGGCTTTAGATGTTTTCTAATTATTTCGTGAATCCAATCCATTAGCTGATATCCCATGATGTCAACAGCTAGAAGATGTTGCCTGCAGACGAGGCTACTAGAACCCTGGAGCTGTGTCATGTGACGAGCAGGGTATTCAGTGTAAGGACAGTGTCCCTACGCAAATATAACCTCCCACTCTTGACATGTCACTTCTTGGTTGACACCAGCTCTGTATTTTCGGCGCACTGTGCCCACGTGCCTCGTTCCAAAGTCGTGTCTGTTATTACAAAGACCAGGTGTCATGTTGTATCTGCTGTCCCTGTCCTGGCCCTGGTGTTGGACGTATGTATTTCAACCCTTGGGTAAAGGACGCTGCTGCTGTGTTGAAGAATTCCCCTCCAGGGACGAGTAATGCTTCGCTATTAGCTGAGCTGTGAACAACAAACTGAGTGATGACTTCAACCTGTTGAAATGTAAGAACGCCCGAAGAGTGTAGTCAGACACCCGTACTCTGCTCTGTGTCTCTTCATCACTGACACTCAGAATTTATTGAGGTAAAGTCGTCGGGAGTGGCTTAAGAGTACTTGTTGGTGCAGGAGCTGTCACACCTTTAAGAAAAGAAACATTGTCTTCTTTGACACCTGCTGCAGCAGCAGTGTCTTCAGTGAGGCTGACATTACAGTTGTGAGAGGGATGGATGGTGTTTGGAGTCTAAATAAACCAATGTTTGACCAACTGGGTCAGACTGGGAGGCAGTAAGAGCTGCTCTGACGTAGCGGTCGTCATATATCAGAGGACTTGACGGCACTTTGAGGAGATATATTTATAAACACAGCTCGTCCTCTCACATTTCAGCCGTGGTTTTTTCTTCTCCATGTTTTGCAGTTTGATTTGTTTTCCTGATTGTGTTTTATTGACTTTTTCTTTTTTTGATATAGGAAACATGTCACACAGGAATGTTTGACATTGTTCTTCCCTCTTGTGTAATAGGGAGCATTTCCACTCCTCCCTCCGCTGCCCATCACATTACAAAACCACTAATTACTGGTCTTTTTTTGGTTGTGTTTCCGTGAACCCAGGATGTTGCAACGACCTGTCAATCGCAGAGTTCGGAGAAGCAACCGCCAAAGACAAAGATGATGCGGAGATGCATAATTAAAAGAATCCCGACGAGTTAAAGGGTCAGGGTTTGTAGATGAGTGAGTTGAGGGAGATTAGTGTCTTCAAACCCAACCCTAATTTAAGGCTTTACTCCGGACGTTTGTTTTTTATCTTTGATGTTTTCTTAGGATCTCAACACCAGTAAACAAATACCAGCAGTTCTAGGAAGACCTGACATCACATGACCTTTTCTGGTTAAAGAACATTCCACAGGTAATCTAGAAACCTGCGCTGAGCAGGAGTAGAAGAGCACAGAGAAAGTCCGTGGTCTCAAAAGAAAATAGTAGTAAAGTAAGTGAAGTGAACTGGCTCGTTGTGATGTAATCGTCAGGAATACTTTCTGTTTGAAAAGCACAGTCACGTGACTGAATTATGGTCCATTCATTGGTTCTCATGTACTAGTCTTCATGATGGTGACACCATGACATCCGTCCCAACTGTAAATCCTAAGCCTTCAGCTCTGGCCTGGAGGTTGAATTAACAACATACCTCACCACTAGCGCCCCTGCAGGCCATCAGCTTAACATACAGAATCTACAAGACAAGAAGCGGTGTCCGATTTCACAAATCCTCTCCGTCTCCTTCTTCTCTCTGGCCTCTTGTCTGTACATGTCTTGAACAACCAACCCCAGGCAACATTAGGTGCCCGCTGAGGCTCAGGGTCGCCTTTGTGAGATGATTGTTATCAGCACAGGAAATCCTGTGATCCTGGGAGTCAATGATGTCAGAATAATATTCCTGATGAGTTTATGGAACAAGGACGAACAGTTTTGTCAAATATTGACAAAGACAGAAGACAGAAAGCAGGAACTGGTCCAGGCCAGAGATGGAAACATCATGTAGGTTGAGAAAGGCTCAAAGGCTTGGATGAGTTTTAATAACGTTTGGATTTTACCTGCACTAACTGTGGAGACTCAACCTACAGACGCTGCAGTTTGTTGGTCTGTATGTCAGTGGTCAGTCTGTGTTGGTCAGTCTGTCTTGACCTGAGGGAACCTGACGGAACAGACCTTCAGCTCCATCTCCCTACATCAACCCAGATTCCCCAGAGAGAGAGAGAGTGATGTCAGGGAAGTAGAAAAGAGAAGACTCTCCAACTGGTCCACTTTCACTCCATTACAGTGTTACCTTCTGGTTGTCTTGTGGTCACCATGACATTGTGTCCTGCTGTTGACACAGGGCAGATGAGGTTTACCCTCAGGGCTTTACAACCTCACCCCCGCACGATGACGTAATCCTGTTTGAAGACCAGGAGCTGAGACCACCCAGGGAGGGTGGTCACCTTTCAGAAATGAAAATAAAAGATGTCCACCACACCTCCATGCTGCTCTGTGCTTTATACGTTTAACTTATTATTACTGTGACCAACCACAGGGTCGACTCCTGGGGGGCAACCATACCCTGAGGAGTGACTCCACCTGTTGGGTTCTCCTCCCTCTGGATGACCTGTGTGGACCTGTGTGTGTCCAGCAGTAAAGACTTTGTCAGTAGAGTATTCAGTAGTACTGCAACTTAACAATGTGCAGGGAGCAGTGTGTCAGGAAAAAGGATTTGAACCTGGAACCCCCCCGGACTCAGTCCTGCTGTTAACAGGCTGCTTGTTGTTGCTACGGGAGACACTGTTCTCTCTGTTTTGGAGAAAGGCGACATTTTTATATTTAAAATAATACAACAGGATGGTGGCTTAGCGGTTAAGGAAGCAGATTTGGGTCGGCAAGGTTTTAGGTTGGATTCCACCAGCTGCTAGGTTGCCACTGAGGTGCACTGTCCTGACGCTCATAATGTCCAGTGGGCTCCTCACCAACACTGTGGTGCAGTGGGATTTGGGTGGCAGTGGTGAAGACTGTTGCCCCTGCGACTCGGTAACAGATTAGAGGCTGAAGATGAATGAATGACAACTAGATTTGTCTCTAAACCAAGTCTGGTATCCAAGGTCAGTCCCAAAAACTACGCAGTTGAGAGTTTGAAACCTGAGAGAAGTCGTGTCTCAGTGGTTTTCTCTGGTATTTCGGTGGTCTCTGGTTTCACTCTTGTACGCAAACATACACACACACACACACCATCATCAGCTGTGCATGTACATCCTTCAGCCTTGCCCTTACTGCCCTTTGGTCATGTGGCCTTTCTGACTCATCCCTCCGCAGCAGTCAGACGTGGACGACCGTGCGCCCAAATATGACGAGGAAGAGGAAAAGTCAGAGTCAGAGTCAGAGTCAGAGTCAGAGTCAGAGTGAGCAGAGAGTAAATACTTCTGCTCCAAGAACAGGAGAGAGAAATGAAAGACTGAAGAGAAGAGACAGACAGGGTTTCCATGGAGCAGGAGGTTCTGTAGTGGTGGCCAACAGTGGTTCTGGACGGCTTTGAAACAGTGTTCTGCTTGGAGGCCAGTGGTCAGACCTTCTGTTTATGTCTTCTGTGCATTCACGAATGCAGGAGACTTGTAAAATCCTGAAAACGTCTGAAAATAGCCGTTTTTGTAAATCCACCTTCATGTGACTTTTCTACAGTGTTTGGAGCAGAGAAGAAACATCTTCATCTGCCTGTCCATTGGTCTAGGTCGCAGGGGCAGCAGGTACCACCTAGATCACGTCACACCCAAGTCAGCGTCCTTAACCACTAGGTCACCACCACCGCCTACTAATTCCAGTTAGTTTTCCTGCAGTGGAACTAACTAACCCTTACTAATACTCTTATATTTGACATTGACGCCTTGAATATTTGTGATGCTTTGGCCCAAAGTCAATGTCTCTGTCGTTGGTGTGGAATGGTCCACCTCTGGGACAAGTTTTCAGCCATGTTAGGAAGGTTGGCTCCTTCCAGTGGGCTCACCACCTCCAGGAAGGTTCATGAAGGTCTGGACAGTGGTGCAGTGTGATTTGTGTGGCAGTTTTAGAGACTGGGTCTGGACAAGCAGACAAAAAAATGAGTATAAGGGAATCAAACTCCTTATTGTTGTCACCCACACCGCTGCACAGAACAAAATGTCATCTCTACATTCAACCCATCACCAAAGTGAACAGTGGGCAGTATGTGGGCACAGTGGCATGCTCAGTGGTAACCCGGCAGTTGGTGGATTTGAACCTGGAGCCTTAACCACTGGGTCACCACTGCCCCTGACATTAACCTTTTGCTCCATCACTTCTTGCAGTAATTATTTTTTCAACATAAGGCGTTTCCTCAGACTGTGTTTCTGCCAAATCCTTCAAACGTCATGATTTCGTTCAATGATGCAAATCGATCCACCTGGTAATTATGCTGTGAAAATAGTCCTACGTTGGTTCAGTCAAGACAGAGTCTTCATGTTGGAGGCCGTCCCTCTGCTATTGTGCTCCTCCGTCCTTGTGTGTGTGTGTTTACAGCACTACAGTATATATAGCGTCCAGTCGGGGGCTGTTGATGACAGCCGTAATTACAGGCTGAGCTGTTCAGCAGCTGAGAGTCCAGGACCAAGAAAGAGCGTTAATATTAGCCGAGGGTCTTATGTAAACCCTGACGTGTGATTTCATCATAAAATCTCCAAGTCTGACTCCACACTGACCATTGAGCTGCTGGGAATCTCAGCAAATCAGCTTAACTTTGAGAACAGAATTCTTCTGCCTCTTTGAAACACACGCTGGTTCCGTCAAAGAGGATTTTGCATCTGAAAATTTGGGACAATTCCTTGACTGTCTTTCAGCTGGTCCTGGACTGATGCTTTAATCCATTATGTTTTGCTGTGTTTGTAGTATTGTAATTTCTCATTCATTCATTCATTCATTCATCTTCTTCTTCTTCTCCTTGTTGATCGTTGCCGGGTCACAGGGGCAGCTGGCACCACCCAAATCACATTGCACCATATTGTCAGTCTTCCTGTGGGTGGAGAGCCCACAGTGGCAGCTGGTGGATTCGAACCTGAAGCCCTGCTTAACCAAGTCTTCTACCTTAACCACTAGTCCACCACTGCTGACGTATTAGATACCGTATTTTCACGACTACAAGGCGCTCACATATAAGTCTTGGATTATCTTCAAAATGTGCAGCGCGCTCTGTGTGTGTTGTTGTTGTTGTAAGGAGGACGTAGTAGAGGACACCATGAGAACTTTAAAGGGGGAAGTGTGGGCGTGGATTGTATTTAAAACCCTAACCCTATGATCAGGTTCACCTTATGTGCCTAATGTTAAATAAATAACTGAGACTGAGCCTTTTAGTAGGAAGCACCTTATGGTCGTGAAGATACATTATGTATGTTTTCATATATTTAATCAGTTTATTACTTAATAGTAAATGTCTAAGACTCTGTGTTTCTCTGTGAATATATATACATATATTCATATACAGTATATTCAGTGTAGTAGTTTTCAATCATGGTGAAAACTGATTTTAAATGCATAGAAAATCTGTCCCCTGCTGGTCCTGCATTATATTACACGGCCAGTTTAACAATAACATTATTTTTACAATGTAATATTGATTTTAACCAATGCACTGGATTTGAATACATTATTGGATCTGAGGTTAAATATAAAACACAGGGGGAAGAAATGCTATTTTCCTGAGGTTATTGTACAGACAAATAATCAATTCTGTGTGAGACGTAATCCAATAATTAACAGATGATGGATTAACAGTGACAGGACGCTCCCTGACTCCTCTGCTCCGTGGCAGGTCCTGCTGAATTGGATTTGTACAGAGCAGGTAGAACAGAGTATCCACTTATGACGGTTGGAGCTCTTTAACATCAGTCAGTCTTCATAGGTGGATCCACAGACCTGTGGTTCCAGCAGGGCTCAGATGGCTGCACCTGTTCCCTCTGCTCATCTGGAGACAGAGTTGTTTGTGGTTTTTTTTCTCTCTTTCTTCTTTAACCCTGTTTCTTTGTTGCTTTCTGCTCAGGAAGCATTTGGTTTAAAGCTGCTGGAGTCTGAATGAAGGGTGGAGGTAGTTCCAGAAGAAGGAAAACACCGTCCACGGTTGTTCAGCTTGTCACAATACTATTTTTCACTTAAAATAATAACCTGACTGAGTTTATTCTTCAGCTGCAGGTGAAATGTTCACATTAGAATTCCAAACCCACACAGTTTTTCTTCTTCTGAATTTGGTTTCAAAGTTTTTACTTTTCACATGGCTTCAGGTTCTAATCCACCAGCTGCCAGACAGCCACTGAGCCACTGTAGCACCGTCATGACCCACATTACTTGGCACTGGGCTCAGGACCAACAGGAAGGCTAACAGTGTGGTGCAGTGTGACTTGGGTGGCAGTGATGGAGACTGTTGCCCCTGAGACTGGAATAAGCAGATGAAAAATCTCAACTTTATATGAATTTTGTTGACATTAACAGCTGCTTCATTAAGATTAGTTAAAAAGATATTTGTCCTCATTATTTTTATTTTTTATTTTTGTAATAAATAGATACATGGACAGATGGATGGATGGAGGGGGTATCCTTCAGGACATTATGGACTGATTCATCTGGAGGTGGAGGAGTTAGAGATGCTGAGATTGTCTTTAGGAGAGACAAGGATGGACAGGATCAGGAATGAGGTGATTAGAGGGACAACACAGACAGGAAGGTTTGGAGAAGACAGATTGAGATGTTTTGGACATGTTCAGAGGAGGGACAGTGGAGACATTGGCAGAAGAATGATCCTAGAGATGGAGCTACCAGGTAGGAGACAAATAGGAGATTGATGGATGCAGTGAGGGAGGACATGGAGGTAGTTGGAGTCAGAGGAGAAGATGCAGAGGACAGAGGGAGATGGAAAAGAATGATTCCCTGGGACAACCCCTGAAATCTGGACAAGCTGAAGGAGGAGAACTAGATGTATTCCAGCCTTCTGGGGAGAAAAGCTGTGTTAAACTCCAGGACTCATTGTCTCCTCCCTCTGTCTCCCTGCTCTCCAACCGAACGTGCTGTAATTGCCAACATCCATTTAAATGCAGTGTGTCTTCCAGCCTGAATGGCCGTGAACCTTTTGTGGGGACACACAAAGACAGACGGGACAGGACTCACACTCCAACCTTAATTCATGCTCCCAGCAGCCGCGTGCACGGGGTTCCGCGGGCGCGCGCTCCGGCTGTGGCCAGAGTTGGGTGTGAAAACAAAAACACAGAAGCCCCGCCTCTCCCGGCCTCTGATTGGCTGCCCATTGTTAGGGAGGAGCGCATGAATACAAGCTGGAGGCAGAGTGAGTGGGTCGTCAGTGTCTGTCTGCCGTGGACAGAGACGTTCCCACACGGACCGAGAGACCGTCGACGGACCGGGCTGTCGATTAAAACACCTCAGGACCCCGACGTCCATTTTTATTTGATATTAATGTAGCGACCAGCAGCAGGATAAAGGAGCAGCCCGCGCTTTACTCGTTTTTCAGTCCACTCTACACATGGATGGAGAGGCGCAGGTAGAAGAACCGAGAGTCCGCTGAGTGAGGAGACACTTGGGCTGAAGTTTTGGAAGAGGTGAGTCCAAAGAATTCAGTTTTATCGAGACAAATTGGTAAAGACTTTTATCAGACGGAGGGGGGACCGGTGTCCTCCGGGACAGAGGGGTTAGTGCTGCGGTTGACCGGTACTAGCCGGTTACCGGGACTTTCTTCTGTTAGTGTCGGTGTCAAAGATGGGGGATAAACCCGAACATCCCCTCATAGACCCGGTCGAAATCACCCAGTCTGACTGGTATATGAAGCTGTAAATCACTCTTAGACCTGCCAGCTTATATAGAAACACGGAAAATATCTGCGTTACTGTTTATTATCAACGTCTCTCTGGCTGTAAAGTGTTTTATTTGGCAGTGACTTATGTTGACAGATGATTTTAATGTTTCTAAGTGTAAATAAGAGCTACACTTCCTGTGTTCATGCCCTGGTATGGAAAATAAAAGGATTGGTATTGAGTAAATTGGACTGAACTGGTTTCAGTAAAATGGTTAAAATGGTTTATTTTGATCAACCTTATGGTGTTGCTCATCTAAATCATCATCAACCATCATTTGGGGCAGTGGTGACCTATGGGTTAAGGATTTGGGTCATGACGGTTCCAGGTTCAAATCCTCCAACTGCAAAATTACCACTGAAGTGCCCTGAGCATGGCTTTTAGCCTGTTCTAAACTATCTATAGGGGAAATGGAGAAGGATAATGATAATATAAATGAACTGTACAATTTGGTTAAGTTTGGCGGGTCAGATTAAAAAACAGACTAGGTCTGTGTTAGATGCCGAGGTGCATTTAGTTGCGTCCAGTGGTGTGGATCACAATGACAAGGAGTCAGAGTAAACAATAACACCACCCTCTATATAAGACTGATGACCGATGCCAGACCATCTGAAATGTATTTTTGTTTAATTTATCCCCTGAATAAATGACTGCTTCTCCACCTTAGCAGGTGTTTGACTCCAGTTTAGGAGGAAAAACCAGGAGCCTGTGAAACTAGACATTAAGACTATATTCTATAAATAAAGTAAGAAGTAGCTTTGCCTCCACTCCTGCCAGTCTTCTCCTTCCATGACTTTTCTTCACAGCCATAGTTTGCAACCAGATATCTTCTGGTGTGCACTGTACTCCACCACCTGCACCAAAGAAAATAATCACAGCAGCAGCTGATGTAGCCGAGGAACATCATGTGAACTAAGTCAGCTCCATTAGTCTGTGCCAGCTGTCCGTCTCCAGACTGGGCTGTTCATAATTTCCTAGGGTTTAAAATAAAACCTGGGCATGGATTAAAGTCCTGATTTATAGTCTTCTCCTGCCACTGGTCCACTGTGTCCACACTGTGCTGATCCAATTTTTTTTTTTTACAGCTGATCAAAAGTACGACTTTGGTCCTTCAGATCTGAGCCCGTCCAAAAGCACGGAACACTAAATGAATACTTATTCAGTTTCCGGCCAGGCTGTTTTCCCAGGTGATTGTGCCGTTGTGAAAAGGAAAGCTGATTTTTCTCAGTGGTGAAATGGTCTTTCAGTGCTGCACCACACTGACTCTGATATGGTTAAGGGGAAGTGCTTTGCGTTCCTGCCAGCCTGTTCTGAAGGGGGTTGGAGATGTGTTTGTGCTGAGCCAAGAGAGACTGCAGGGATGGAGAGCATGAGGCGCCTGTTTCCCGGGACTCTGTCACCTGCTTCCCAATTTTCCTTCAGTCAGCTTTTCATTCCCAGCATCCAGTCTCCTCGTTTCCCTCGTTTCCCTTTGTTTTTGTCATCCTTCACCTCCTACAACTTCCACTTTCCCCGTTTCTCACAAGCCGAGACAAGCAGATGCACAGACTCATTTCAGGAATCATGACTGTGTGGTTTGGCACAAATCCAAACGCTCCCTTGTTTATTTGTGTTTTTTTATTATTATTACACCAAAATAACCCAACTGGGCGCTGCAATGTTGACGTCAATTGGTTTTCCCTTTTTTTTAATTTGATGTCAACCTCACCTGAAGACAGCTGCTGTAACCAAGTGAACTTTATGATAAATCTACCTATCGATCCTTTTCCTAACTCAGTTCAGATCCCTGCTGTTTCCTGGAGTCCTAGCTGATGCAGCAGAATGTGCTGCTAAATAATGCAGTTCTGTTTTCATGAGGATAAAAAAGCAAAAGGAGCTTTTACAGTGTGTCTGGTCAACGAAGGGAAACAATTAGCAAATCAGCATCTACTGTAATGGCGTGAGTTGATCCTTATCTCACCAATTTTTTTTTTTTTCCGTATGACTTGAGATTAGAAAGAACTGTCAGTTTTCTCACTTCCAACCAGAAGATGGAATATGCTTGCAAGAAATTCATATTAAGGATTGTTGAACATAGTTCTGGTGTGTATCTTCTCAACTTCTTGTCAATGTGACATTGTGATTCAGGCAGCTGTGAGTGGGGACGGTGCCATGCTCAGTGGACCTCAGTAGTAATATGGACGTTGGACCCTGGAGCCCTCCAGACCCCAGTCTAGTCCTTAACCCTGCCCTGGTTTTCCATTAGCAGGAAAAGATTCAATGTAGTAAAAATCCTCTGTTCATATGATTCATTGATTCGTCTGAACGTCTCTTAGAACCAAAGACAAACTTCTGACAGATGTAGCTGATGGAAAGACCTAATATCTTGACCCTCCAACACGGTTCCCTAGCAGCCACCATAAGTCCATCAAGGCTTTTAGAATACATTACCCTCTCACATGTGAGCACTTGACCTGTGCTTCCCTCACAAACACCCACTCATCATTTTGAGGATTATTGCTGGTTTGTTTGCAGGCCGTGGGTGGCAGTTTGTTCACTGCATGCTGTTCTAGAACTTATGTTTCTCCATCTCTCAGCATATGTGTTGGTTTAGGGGCTAAATGTTGGCCTTGCATTCTTCCAGCAGGAGTGTCTCCATCAGGTTTTCACAGCTGATAGTTATTTCTGAAACCGTGGAGGTGGAGACGCTTTAAGGCTGTTCTGCTACGTTGAGGGAAAAAATGTGATTTCAGTCGTGAGCTTCTGCTGCAGTGGATTGGATGGACCTGCAAGAGTCAAAACATCTACTGCGGTTTCACGATCCAGACTTCCAAATTTAACTGGACCCTCAGTTTGCCTTTGATGTGATCAAATAAACCAAAAATAGACACATTCCTGAAACTTTGACGTTCCCACAGTGGAGATTTGTGTGGTTCTGTCTCAGATGTAGGGGAACTCTCTCTTTTCACACCTGTCACTGGCAAAAAAAGAGAGTTTAATTTTAGAATGTGTTACTCCTTAAGCTGGCAGTATAGTTGTTTGTCACATGGAGAGATAACAGGAGGAACTGAGTGACACCAGAGTCAGAGTGAGGGGCCACACTGTCTACACGGAGTCAGAGGTTATCTAGTCTCAGACACCATGCTCCAGCCATATTGGCTTGTCTCAACATGTCCTTGCCCGCAATCACAGCCTCCTCAGGGGAGGGTGGGGGGTGTTTAGTGTTTGTGGGGAATTTTTGGTGTCAAGAAGGTGGGTTAGGGTTGTTATACTGGGGTTAAGTGGAATGTGGAGGGAGGGGCTGAGGCAGGGAGTGGAGGCCTGACTTGGGACAGTGAGGAGCAGCTGTGAGACTGAAGGTGGGAGGAGATAATGTACAGGATGAGTCAAAGAGAAAAGTGACTCTGAGAACTGTCTCCAATTATGAATGATAATTCCTCTTTATTTTCTAGGTGGATTCATTAGTTTTTGATCCTTAAAAAATGTAATAATCCCTTGGGAGTTCTCTTTGGGGAATGTTGACCACAAACTATATTGAATTTTAGATTTATTTTGTACCAGTCCTGCTGACTTTTTTATTAAATGACTCCCAAAGAGACCCAAAATGACTCGGCTCACCGAGTTTAACTCGGTGGCCCCTTTAATCCTTGGATCAGTAACTGTGTCTAAGGCCTAGGTCATATACCTCACATTCCTTTTCTGCTGAAAACTGCAATGTGATTCCACCTGCACGTACATGGTTCATAGTTCCTAGTTCCATTCTTTCTAAATGAGGTTCTGCTTCAGTCTAACATTCCATGGATGCTTCCTGAACCCCATACCTGGACCTCTGTTCCAAAGGACGTACCTGTCAGTCAGCAAAGACCTCCAGGGGATCCTATAGCATTGACTACAACAAAGGTGTAGAACAACAGAACCTGTTGTAATGCAACACAATTGTGTGTAATCATTGTGGTTCAACCTTAATTCAACCACTGTGGTGTGTTTAGCCGTGATGTCCATGTGGTCACATGGGATAAACTGCACGTGTTCAAAGCAAATAAAGCAGTGATTTGGTCAAACTGTGTGGACCACATATGGACAACAGTTGTCCTTGATCTGCATATAGGCCACTGGCATTGGGCCAGCAGGGCAACGTGCACACAAACCCATATGCGTCACAGATTTCAGCCATGTTTGATCTCACTTGGGCATCCGTACAGGTATATGAGTCAGTAGGGAACCATCTAAGCCAAGTGGACATCCAAGATAGAAGCGCTAGGAAACATGGGCTAACATCTGTCTTTGTTACCCCATGCCCTTAACCCAGTTGTTATTGGGTTATAATGGGTGATGGTAGATTTCTGCCCCTAAGAAACAGACATCCTTCGAGATGGTTATACATCAGCCTTAAACACTGACTCAAAGAGTCATTGGACGGAGTGGGTGTCGGCAGTAGTTATGTCAGTCCTGCATCATGGTCATGACTGAGTCCATGCCTGTAGCTGTGCAGAGACGTATGAAGGTCTGCGTGGTCTCTGAGGCGTCTTTGTCTTCTAATGCATCAGGACATTCTTGTGACTAGATCTAGGGAAAGTACCTCCAGATAAAATCAGTAGGATCTGCAGGATCAAAGACTTTATTCATGTCTAGTTCAGCTCTGACTTAGTCAATCAAGTCACATTTTCACTCTGGTTTTTAAAAAAATACAATTATCAGCCATAGGGATTTTCTTCTCCGCCCAATGTGACCCAAAGTGTGTGATTATTCAATATTTGTGGTTTTTGTGTTTCACCGTTTTACATTAGCGCTGATGTATGAAAGATGATAACCACAGCGGTTATGGAGCGCTAATGGACTGATGAGTTGAAAGTGCTCTCTCTCTCTCTCTCACCCGTCTCCCTCTCTCTCTGTAATAATGTCTAGTCTAGTGGGCTTTTGTCATCATCATGATTTTGCTCTCCTCACCCAACACAACTCCATTCTTCCTTAAATCCTCCCCCTCCTTTCCCCCCTAACACCATCTCATCTGTCCAACTCCCCCACACCCCTCTCTCCCTCTCAGTCTCCTCCATAGATACAGACAGAGAATTTATGGTAGGTGGGTGAGGAAGACAGGGGGTGGGGGGTTAAACCCCTTCTGTGTCTCTGAGCAGATCAACACCACATTCTTGGTGATGGTGCTGCAGCTTCCCATTAATCCTATGGACATGCATGTAAAAGATGAAACCACTGTGGGACATATGATATTGGACACACATGGACACTCTTGGTGGAAGCAGCTGGGATCTGTGGTTCAGTTATTCAGCCGTAAGCGTTTTAGCGTCTTAAGCTGATAATCTAACTGTCTTGCTCTTTGCTCCCTCTGTTGGTTACAGCCTCTGAAAACAAATAGTGTTTTATGCTTTATTCTAATGTACAGTACAGTATATCCCAACATGGAAACTCATAGATTATTATTTCTGATGAGCGTAAATGGCTGAATACTCATATTAGTAATAGATTATTTTTAGATTTCTTATCGTCTCTTACAACAGTGTTCCCTAACTCTTTTTGGCACCAAATGTCTGGTACTGTTTTCACGGACCAGTCGTTAAGTTGTGGCAGACAAATACCTGAAGATAAAAACCTGTCCTGAAATATTTTCCTACCCATAAAATCTTCCTACCTGAATTAACTGTGCATGGGCACAACAAGGATTTCTCAAGTCCACACAGCCTATAATTTTCTCCTACCAGACCAGAATAAAAACATAGAATCTTCTATAATTTTGAGTTTATTGTTGTTGTCTTCACTGAGAAATATATATATATATATTTCCTAATCAAATATAGTTGCATTATTGATGATGGAATCCTAGCCATTC